>WNWK01001546.1:95000-270332 GCA_009830355.1 Cherax destructor
ACCTCTGGTTAATTACCGCTAACTTTAATACGGTCTTCCAACATAATAAAGGTCCCCCACCTCTGGTTAATTACCGCTAACTTTAATGGGGTCTTCCAACATAATAAAGGTCCCCCCACCTCTGGTTACCTGTTCAATACTACTTCTTAAGGAACTTTTACTGGAACATTAAACGTTGTGTTTGAAAACAAAGTGCTGGAGATACCAGCATATTTCAACAATAAGGGAGGATTATTGTAATTATCGGGGAGCGCTAAACTTGTAGGATTATACAGCGCATGTGTGTGTGGGGGGGATGGAAGGTATTCAGGCTCAATTCAGGGAACCAGAGTACAGATCCAATTCCCTAGATCAAGAGCCCCTCACCAGCGTCAAGGAACCTCCCTTGAAGGGACAATAAAAGAAAGGTGTAATATACAACATTGAATGTATAATGAAAACAATTGAAGTCATTCATTTATAGACAATAAAAGAGTCGAGCCTGTAAAATGTGGCATATGTGTTGCATATCCTAGGTGGTGTTCCAAGTTGTGTCCCACACAGTATTTCCCAGGCTTTAATTATCAGCCTCACACACTGGACGATGTTGAGCTGACTTCCAGGTGTCCTGTGGCCTGGTAGACAACGCTCTCGCCTCACACACAGTGTCCGTGGTTCGATCCCCGGGAAGAGTGGAAACATTGGGCGTGTTCCCTTACAATTACTGTCTTTGTTCACCTAGCAAGTAAGTAGGTATCTGCGTGTTAGTCGACTTGTGTGAGTCGCATCCTGGGGGGATAAGATTGACGACCCCAGTGTAAATAAAACAGACAGTCCCTTGATAACGCACTGACTTTCTTGGGTTATCCTGGGTGGCTAACCCTCCTGGGTTAAAAATCCGAACAAACTCTAATCTTATCTCTCTTCAGAAGTCCCTTGAGAGTCAGGTCAGTGTCAGAGGCCACTTCAAAGCACTTTTCAAAACTTAATTTTGAACAAGCCGGCGTGTTCGGACCCCACAAAAAAACGTTCAAAGACCGGGTCAGTTTTTTCTGAACAAAAATTGTTCTGACTGGTTTGTTTGAGGTCCGGGATGTCCGAACACCAGAGTCCCACTGTATTGGTTGACACGTGGGCTACTGACTGGTATTACACCCTCCATAACTTGTACTCATACACGGAGTTATAGAAAGATTCTAGGACACTGCGCCTAGACTTCAATCTTGGTGCTGTGATGTCACTGTCAGACTTCAATCTTGGTGCTGTGATGTCACTGTCAGACTTCAGTCTTGGTGCTGTGACGTCACTGTCAGACTTCAGTCTTGGTGCTGTGACGTCACTGTCAGACTTCAATCTTGGTGCTGTGATGTCACTGTCAGACTTCAGTCTTGGTGCTGTGACGTCACTGTCAGACTTCAGTCTTGGTGCTGTGACGTCTCTGTCAGACTTCAGTCTTGGTGCTGTGACGTCACTGTCAGACTTCAGTCTTGGTGCTGTGACGTCACTGTCAGACTTCAGCCTTGGTGCTGTGAGGTCACTGTCAGACTTCAGTCTTGGTGCTGTGACGTCACTGTCAGACTTCAGTCTTGGTGCTGTGACGTCACTGTCAGACTTCAGTCTTGGTGCTGTGACGTCACTGTCAGACTTCAGCCTTGGTGCTGTGAGGTCACTGTCAGACTTCAGTCTTGGTGCTGTGACGTCACTTTCAGACTTCAGTCTTGGTGCTGTGACGTCACTGTCAGACTTCAGTCTTGGTGCTGTGACGTCACTGTCAGACTTCAGCCTTGGTGCTGTGAGGTCACTGTCAGACTTCAGTCTTGGTGCTGTGACGTCACTTTCAGACTTCAGCCTTGGTGCTGTGACGTCACTGTCAGACTTCAGTCTTGGTGCTGTGAGGTCACTGTCAGACTTCAGCCTTGGTGCTGTGAGGTCACTGTCAGACTTCAGCCTTGGTGCTGTGACGTCACTGTCAGACTTCAGTCTTGGTGCTGTGACGTCACTGTCAGACTTCAGTCTTGGTGCTGTGACGTCACTGTCAGACTTCAGTCTTGGTGCTGTGAGGTCACTGTCAGACTTCAGCCTTGGTGCTGTGACGTCACTGTCAGACTTCAGTCTTGGTGCTGTGACGTCACTGTCAGACTTCAGTCTTGGTGCTGTGACGTCACTGTCAGACTTCAGTCTTGGTGCTGTGAGGTCACTGTCAGACTTCAGCCTTGGTGCTGTGACGTCACTGTCAGACTTCAGCCTTGGATCATCAGCTCGTGTGTTGCAGGCTGGGTGGAGCGGAAATGTGCATTCACACTCCCTCTCCTCATCCATTACTGTTGCTGTGAGGACTGTTGCTGCTGTGAGGACTGTTGCTGCTGTTGCTGTGAGGACTGTTGCTGCTGTGAGGACTGCTGCTGCTGTTGCTGTGAGGACTGTTGCTGCTGTGAGGACTGCTGCTGCTGTTGCTGTGAGGACTGTTGCTGCTGTGAGGACTGCTGCTGCTGTTGCTGTGAGGACTGTTGCTGCTGTGAGGACTGCTGCTGTTGTTGCTGTGAGGACTGTTGCTGCTGTGAGGACTGCTGCTGCTGTTGCTGTGAGGACTGTTGCTGCTGTGAGGACTGCTGCTGCTGTTGCTGTGAGGACTGTTGCTGCTGTGAGGACTGCTGCTGCTGTTGCTGTGAGGACTGTTGCTGCTGTGAGGACTGCTGCTGCTGTTGCTGTGAGGACTGTTGCTGCTGTGAGGACTGCTGCTGCTGTTGCTGTGAGGACTGTTGCTGCTGTGAGGACTGCTGCTGCTGTTGCTGTGAGGACTGTTGCTGCTGTGAGGACTGCTGCTGCTGTTGCTGTGAGGACTGATGCTGCTGTGAGGACTGCTGCTGCTGTTGCTGTGAGGACTGCTGTTACTGTGAAGGCGGCTGCTGCTGTTGCTGTAAGGGCTGCTGTTGTGACCTTCGTTGCTGTTGTGACCTTCGCTGCTGTTGTTGTAAGAGCTGCTGTTGTGAGCTTTACTGATGTTGCTGTAAAGGCTGTTGTTGTGACCTTTGCTGCTGTTGCTGTAAGAGCTGTTTTTGTGAGCTTTGCTGCTGCTTCTACTGTTGCTGCAAAGGCTGCTGCTGTGCTGCAAGGGCTGCTGTTGTGAGCTTTTCTGCTGCTGTGTTGTAAGGGCTGCTGTTGTGAGCTGTGCTGCTGCTGTGTTGTAAGGACTGCTGTTGTGAGCTGTGCTGCTGCTGTGTTGCAAGGGCTGCTGTTGTGAGCTTTGCTGCTGCTGTGTTGTAAGGGCTGCTGTTGTGAGCTTTGCTGCTGCTGTGCTGTAAGGGCTGCTGTTGTGAGCTTTGCTGCTGCTGTGCTGTAAGGGCTGCTGTTGTGAGCTTTGCTGCTGCTGTGCTGTAAGGGCTGCTGTTGTGAGCTTTGCTGCTGCTGTGCTGTAAGGGCTGCTGTTGTGAGCTTTGCTGCTGCTGTGCTGTAAGGGCTGCTGTTGTGAGCTTTGCTGCTGCTGTGTTGTAAGGACTGCTGTTGTAAGCTGTGCTGCTGCTGTGTTGTAAGGACTGCTGTTGTAAGCTGTGCTGCTGTTGTGTTGCAAGGGCTGCTGTTGTGAGCTTTGCTGCTGCTGTGTTGTAAGGACTGCTGTTGTGAGCTTTGCTGCTGCTGTGCTGTAAGGGCTGCTGTTGTGAGCTTTGCTGCTGCTGTGCTGTAAGGGCTGCTGTTGTGAGCTTTGCTGCTGTGTGCTGTAAGGGCTGCTGTTGTGAGCTTTGCTGCTGCTGTGCTGTAAGGGCTGCTGTTGTGAGCTTTGCTGCTGCTGTGTTGTAAGGACTGCTGTTGTAAGCTGTGCTGCTGCTGTGTTGTAAGGACTGCTGTTGTAAGCTGTGCTGCTGTTGTGTTGCAAGGGCTGCTGTTGTGAGCTTTGCTGCTGCTGTGTTGTAAGGGCTGCTGTTGTGAGCTTTGCTGCTGCTGTGCTGTAAGGGCTGCTGTTGTGAGCTTTGCTGCTGCTGTGCTGTAAGGGCTGCTGTTGTGAGCATTGCTGCTGCTGTGTTGTAAGGACTGCTGTTGTAAGCTGTGCTGCTGCTGTGTTGTAAGGACTGCTGTTGTAAGCTGTGCTGCTGCTGTGTTGCAAGGGCTGCTGTTGTGAGCTTTGCTGCTGCTGTGTTGTAGGCTGCTGTTGTGACTGGCTGCTGTGCTGTAAGGGCTGCTGTTGTGAGCTTTGCTGCTGCTGTGCTGTAAGGGCTGCTGTTGTGAGCATTGCTGCTGCTGTGTTGTAAGGACTGCTGTTGTGAGCTGTGCTGCTGCTGTGTTGTAAGGGCTGCTGTTGTGAGCTGTGCTGCTGTTGTGAGCTGTGCTGCTGTTGTGAGCTGTGCTGCTGTTGTGAGCTGTGCTGCTGCTCCTGATGACTGCTGCTTCCGTTGCTACTACTACTACCACTACTACTACTACTACTACCACTACTACTACTACTACTACTACTACTACTATTGTTACTTCTGCTTCTGTTGCTATTGCGTTTGTTGCCAAAGCTGTTGATACTACTACTGTTGCTGCTGCTGTTGCTACCACTTCTTTTGTTGCTACCGTTGTTGCTGCTGTTGTTGTTTCTGCTATACTGGTTTCCTTAGCATTATCTCTAATTACTGTCTCCTCTTCCTCCTCTTTTTGTCCCCTCCCTTCCCTTGTGTGTGTGTGTGTGTGTGTATATATATATATATATATATATATATATATATATATATATATAGGGTCAACGCTCCATGACCAGTCCTCGCGGTGAATTAGGGTCTGATCAACCAGGCTGTTACTGCTGGTCTCACGTAAACCGACGTACGAACCACAGACCGGCTGGTCAGGTACTGACCTTAGGTGCCTGTCCAGCTCTCTCTTGAAGACAGCCAGGGGTCTATTGGTAAACCCCTTATGTATGCAGTTGAACAGTCTTGAGCCACTAACACTTACTGTGTTGTCTTTTAGCGTACTCATGACTAATTCAAGACGGACCGAAACGTTGTCATAAAGTTTCTTTGTCGTATGTACGGGTATTTGTATATATATTGATACAGTGTGGGTAGAACAACGAACTTTCGACACTAGGAAAGACTCAAAACAAAGAAAAATATTCTAATTTTAGTGAAACAAAATCAGTTTCCTTAAAATACCTGAAAAAAGTCGTGACAATTTTGTGAAATACCTAAAGTTTTTAATTTTATATTAAACATTAAGATTTTGTTCAGTTTACTTCATTTTCATTCTAATTCGACCGAAAATATTTGAGTTATTTTTGTTCAGTTGAATGTAGGTTATTACTGTAAATGTATGATGATACAGTGTGATGATACAGTGTGATGATACAGTATGATGATACAGTATGATGATACAGTGTGATGATACAGTGTGATGATAGTATGATGATACAGTATGATGATACAGTATGATGATACAGTATGATGATACAGTATGATGATACAGTGTGATGATACAGTGTGATGAAAGTATGATGATACAGTATGATGATACAGTATGATGATACAGTGTGATGATACAGTGTGATGATACAGTATGATGATACAGTGTGATGATACAGTATGATGATACAGTATGATGATACAGTGTGATGATACAGTATGATGATACAGTATGATGATACAGTGTGATGATACAGTGTGATGATACAGTATGATGATACAGTGTGATGATACAGTATGATGATACAGTGTGATGATACAGTATGATGATACAGTATGATGATACAGTGTGATGATACAGTGTGATGATAGTATGATGATACAGTATGATGATACAGTATGATGATACAGTATGATTATACAGTGTGATGATACAGTGTGATGATACAGTGTGATGATACAGTATGATGATACAGTATGATGATACAGTATGATGATAGTGTGATGATACAGTATGATGATACAGTGTGATGATACAGTATGATGATACAGTGTGATGATACAGTATGATGATACAGTATGATGATACAGTGTGATGATACAGTATGATGATACAGTATGATGATACAGTGTGATGATACAGTGTGATGATACAGTATGATGATACAGTATGATACAGTGTGATGATAGTATGATGACAGTATGATGATACAGTATGATGATACAGTATGATGATACAGTGTGATGATACAGTATGATGATACAGTATGATGATACAGTGTGATGATACAGTGTGATGATACAGTATGATGATACAGTATGATGATACAGTATGATGATAGTGTGATGATACAGTGTGATGATACAGTATGATGATACAGTATGATGATACAGTGTGATGATACAGTATGATGATACAGTGTGATGATACAGTGTGATGATACAGTATGATGATACAGTGTGATGATACAGTATGATGTTACAGTGTGATGATACAGTATGATGATACAGTATGATGATACAGTATGATGATACAGTGTGATGATACAGTATGATGATACAGTATGATGATACAGTATGATGATACAGTGTGATGATACAGTGTGATGATACAGTATGATGATACAGTATGATGATACAGTGTGATGATACAGTATGATGATACAGTATGATGATACAGTGTGATGATACAGTATGATACAGTGTGATGATAGTATGATGACAGTATGATGATACAGTATGATGATACAGTATGATGATACAGTGTGATGATACAGTGTGATGATACAGTATGATGATACAGTATGATGATACAGTGTGATGATACAGTATGATGATACAGTATGATGATACAGTGTGATGATACAGTATGATGATACAGTGTGATGATACAGTATGATGATACAGTATGATGATACAGTATGATGATACAGTGTGATGATACAGTATGATGATACAGTATGATGATACAGTGTGATGATACAGTATGATGATACAGTATGATACAGTGTGATGATAGTATGATGACAGTATGATGATACAGTATGATGATACAGTGTGATGATACAGTGTGATGATACAGTGTGATGATACAGTATGATGATACAGTATGATGATACAGTGTGATGATACAGTATGATGATACAGTATGATGTTACAGTATGATGATACAGTGTGATGATACAGTATGATGATACAGTATGATGATACAGTGTGATGATACAGTATGATGATACAGTATGATGATACAGTATGATGATACAGTATGATGATACAGTATGATGATAGTGTGATGATACAGTGTGATGATACAGTATGATGATACAGTGTGATGATACAGTGTGATGATACAGTGTGATGATACAGTATGATGATACAGTATGATGATACAGTGTGATGATACAGTGTGATGATACAGTGTGATGATACAGTATGATGATACAGTGTGATGATACAGTGTGATGATACAGTATGATGATACAGTATGATGATACAGTATGATACAGTGTGATGATACAGTGTGATGATACAGTGTGATGATACAGTGTGATGATACAGTATGATGATACAGTATGATGATACAGTGTGATGATACAGTGTGATGATACAGTATGATGATACAGTGTGATGATACAGTGTGATGATACAGTATGATGATACAGTATGATGATACAGTATGATGATACAGTGTGATGATACAGTATGATGATACAGTATGATGATACAGTATGATGATACAGTGTGATGATACAGTGTGATGATACAGTATGATGATACAGTATGATGATACAGTATGATGATACAGTATGATGAGTAAGATTGTAATGGGTCTACGTTTAGCTCAGCTACAGTCTTATCAAAGCTTGACTTGTGTACACTCCAGAATATACGTGTGTGCATATAATAATAATAATAATAATAATAATAATAATAATAAAAATAAAAATAATCTATATTTTTACAAGTACATGATACAACTTACATTTAGCGCGTATAAGTGTCTGAATATCTATACAAAGAAGTGAGTGTGTGTTATCCCAGGTAATCTACACATAGGTTGCTATGCATGATAATTTATTTAACAATATTTATGTATGATGATACAGTGTGATGATACAGTATGATTATACAGTGTGATGATACAGTGTGATGATACAGTGTGATGATACAGTATGATGATACAGTATGATTATACAGTATGATGATAGTGTGATGATACAGTATGATGATACAGTGTGATGATACAGTATGATGATACAGTGTGATGATACAGTATGATGATACAGTATGATGATACAGTGTGATGATACAGTATGATGATACAGTATGATGATACAGTGTGATGATACAGTATGATGATACAGTATGATGATACAGTGTGATGATACAGTGTGATGATACAGTATGATGATACAGTATGATACAGTGTGATGATAGTATGATGACAGTATGATGATACAGTATGATGATACAGTATGATGATACAGTGTGATGATACAGTATGATGATACAGTGTGATGATACAGTGTGATGATACAGTATGATGATACAGTATGATGATACAGTATGATGATAGTGTGATGATACAGTGTGATGATACAGTATGATGATACAGTGTGATGATACAGTGTGATGATACAGTATGATGATACAGTGTGATGATACAGTATGATGATACAGTATGATGATACAGTGTGATGATACAGTGTGATGATACAGTGTGATGATACAGTATGATGATACAGTGTGATGATACAGTGTGATGATACAGTATGATGATACAGTATGATGATACAGTATGATACAGTATGATGATACAGTGTGATGATACAGTGTGATGATACAGTGTGATGATACAGTGTGATGATACAGTATGATGATACAGTATGATGATACAGTATGATGATACAGTGTGATGATACAGTATGATGATACAGTGTGATGATACAGTGTGATGATACAGTGTGATGATACAGTATGATGATACAGTATGATGATACAGTGTGATGATACAGTATGATGATACAGTATGATGATACAGTATGATGATACAGTGTGATGATACAGTGTGATGATACAGTATGATGATACAGTATGATGATACAGTATGATGAGTAAGATTGTAATGGGTCTACGTTTAGCTCAGCTACAGTCTTATCAAAGCTTGACTTGTGTACACTCCAGAATATACGTGTGTGCATATAATAATAATAATAATAATAATAATAATAAAAATAATAATAATCTTTATTTTTACAAGTACATGATACAACTTACATTTAGCGCGTATAAGTGTCTGAATATCTATACAAAGAAGTGAGTGTGTGTTATCCCAGGTAATCTACACATAGGATGCTATGCATGATAATTTATTTAACAATATTTATGTGTGCCTATACCTCAATAAACCTACTTAACGTACAGGAGTGGGAGCTTGTCAACACACTTGTTTTCAGTATTTTTACTCGTCTGGCTGACTCCAGAATTCGTAATGACAAAATTGTAAGCAACTCGTCTGTTTGTGATTGCAAAGACTGAGTCTTCTACACTGGCCCTTAATTGATGCTCTCTCTCTCTCTCTCTCTCTCTCTCTCTCTCTCTCTCCTCTGTGCTGGCTTCTTAAGCCCTCACATACTTATTCTTAAAACTGTGTATAGATCCTGGCTAACGTCCTCAAGAGAGACATGAAAGTAAAGAATAAAGTCACCAGCAACCCTCGGTTAGGAGAAGATACTTATGACAACGTTACGATTCATCCTGTACCATTGTCCAGTCACAACTGGGGCGAGAAAAGTTGAGAAGGCCACAAAACAATATGGTACAGGGCTACTACCACCACGATGGAAATACGTCACTATCTGACTTTTTTTTGTTATCCTAGGTAATTTACACTATGTATGATAATGTACTTATGTACTTGCTGCTGCTTTCTCCCCCCTCCTCCAACCATTTTGCTTTCTACATTAACTTTTCTCTCCTCAGTTGCGACTTGACAATAGTCCAGAACGGACAGAGACATCATAAGTTTTTTTTATAATATATCTTATTTCTACAAGTACATGTACATGGTATACAGGCCTAGCTGACGTACTACTATATAGAAAGACGCTTATTATGCAGAGCATTTCGGGCAAATTAGGTCAATTTTGTCCCAGGATGCGACCCACACCAGCCCACTAACAACCAGGTACGCATTTTTACTGATGGGTGAACATAGACAACTGGTGTAAGGAAACACGGCCAATGATTCCACCCTTTGCCGGGAATCGAACCCGGACCCTAACGTGTGAAGAGAGAACTTTTGCCACCAGGCCACGGGGCACCGTGGGTTTCTAGTGAAGAGATGAGTAAGTTTATTCAGGTACAGGTACACATAAATAGTTGCATAAGGCATTATACATAATAACATATGTATAGATTAAGATAACCCAAAAAAAAGTCAAAGCGACTCATTTCCACTAGAAATACAGTATGTGGGTTCATGATTTATAAAGTACAATATACACCATCAGACAAATACTTAGATACTGGTTCATTAATTCTACAAAGGCTTTTGAATTAAATTAAAACATTTCATAGATAATTAAGTAGTGTAACATACATAGTATGGCTGTCTGTATATTTATACATGAATCACCCATGATATTTTAGTCATCATTTTCTTTCGTAATTTCCACGTCATTTTCTGTAATGTATTTTACTGGGTATCTATTTTGTTCAAGTATTTTTTTTAAACGTTCATAATTGTTTCAAAATTGGTCCCAGACAATGAGGAGGTACTTGAACCTTCTCCCATGGTTCTGGAAAAGACCCGGGCCGGGAGAGTACCGGCGAATCAACAACAATCAACACACCATCAGGAGCTTTAGTGTTGCAGAAAAGAGTAGGAAGTCCGAGCAAATACATTAAGAGGAAGCGTAAATGAGTAAGACGCATGAAATGTTTCACCTATAATAATAATAATATCTTTATTTATTACAGGTACATGTACATGGTATACAGTCCTAGCTGACATCAATGACATACTACTATATATAAAGCCCCTTGTTATGCAGAGCATTTCGGGCAAATTAGGTCCTTGTCCCAGGATGCGACCCACACACACACATTTTACTGATGGGTGAACATAGACAACCGGTGTAAAGAAATACGTCCAATGTTTCTACCCTCGCTGGGAATCGAACTCAGACACTCGCCGTGTGAAACGAGAGCTTTACCGATCAGGCCACGGGGCACCTACACAGTAGGCGTCTTCAGTCGAATTCAGAGGCTGAAGAACTGACCACCTGAAAACTACTTCAAGGTTGATGGACTAGTCATTCCTTTAACCTCTGTATTCGACTGAAGAAGCCTACAGTGTAAGAGAAATGTTTCGACAATAAAGATACCCAACTGTTGCACCTTCGCTTTAACATATAGTGGTGAGAATAAGTACATAAGTATGGATGTGGTGCACAAACTGACGGAATATAACCCAAGAGATGTATATCTCTTAGTGTATATATGTTGAGAATTTGCTTTAATTTCTATTTTAGACATTAAATTAATATTTTGTGCTGGTGAACTGGTTACAAGCATTGACTGGAGATGAATGAGTTACATGCAACCTTAATGACCTTCATGTAGCCGATAGACTTTAAACCTCATTAACCAGCTAGCAAACTGTCTGGATTGTAGCAGAAACTGTCTGAATCATAGCAGAAACTGTCTGGATTGTAGCAGAAACTGTCTGAATTATAGCAGAAACTGTCTGGATTGTAGAAGAAACTGTCTGGATTGTGGGAGAAACTCTCTGGATTGTGAGAGAAACTGTCTGGATTGTGTTTTTCTGGATTTGAGCAGAAACTGTCTGGATTGTAATGAAAACTGTGTAGAAGTAGCCAAGATTAGCAAGCACATGTCCAGATAGGTTTAGGCCTGTAAGTATTGATAAGTTCACGTTAAACTAACAGATAACAAAGCCGTTTATACGTGATAACAGTGACCTGAATCTTCACCAACAATGATAACAGTACGAGACGTACAGTGACTAGCACAGCGAGACATACAGTGACTTAATAATAATAATAATAATAATATTTTTATTTGGACATGATACAAAGAATTATATTTGGTTATTGAGATTACATGAGGTGTACATGCCAAAAGCCCCTAGTATGCAGGGCATTTTGGGCAGACTTAAAATTAACTTAAAACTAAATTGTAAGATTTTTTGTAGATAGTATACAATGAGTAAAGGTGAGTATTTAAGCTATGAAATTTGAACATAGTTTTGTACTTTTGTCTTCATTATAAAATTAATTAAATCAGATTAAACAAATTAAAGCAATAATAATAATAAAATAATAAAAAGTTATGGTTGATAATTTATAAAATAAGTAAAGTTGCATATCTAAGTTATAAAGTTTGAATATAAGTTGAACATATCAATTAATTGTAGCAATTTATTGCAGCAATGCAACTAATTGAGTGAGATAACAATTTAAAACAATTAATTGCATTGCAGTTAGTTTACGTGGTCATTATAATGTAAGTGTTGTGGGAATAATTAGCTAAGTATGTATTATTCATAACAGGTTTTATATTCATTCATTCGTTCATTCATACATTACATTGAATTGATTAGTCAGGTTTTACGTTAAGTGATTATTCTACTTTGCTGGGAATGGTTGATATGGAGCAATTAGCTTTGGGTGAGAAGGTGGTTTTTTAGCATCGTTTTGAATTGGGGTACAGGTAGGGTTTCTTTGGCAATGACAGGTAATGAATTCCAAATTTTCGTGCCTTTTATGTGCATTGAGTTTTTACATAGTGTTAGGTGGACACGGGGAACATCGAGGAGTGATCTGTGTCTAGTGTTATGGTCATGTGTCCTGTTAAAATTAGTAAGGAGAAGTTTGAGTGGTGGGTTAATATCTGCATAGAGTGTTCTATGTATGTAATAGGCACAGTAAAAAGTATGGATGTCTTGTATGGTGAGTAAGTTTAGGTTTTTGAATACTGGTGGAGTATGTTGTCTGGAGTGAGAATTTGTTATCATTCTAACTGCTGCCTTTTGTTGTGTTATTAGTGGTCTGAGATGAGTTATTGATGTAGAGCCCCATGCGCAGATTCCATAGGTGAGGTAGGGGTAAATGAGTGAGTGATATAGGGTAAGGAGAGCTGGTTGTGGAACATAGTACCGTATCTTGGATAGTATTCCCACGGTCTTTGAGAATTTCTTGGAGATTTGTTGTATATGTGTCTGAAATTTGAGGCCACTGTCAAGACGTACAGTGACTTAGCACTACGAGACACAATAACTAGCACGAGACATATAGTGACTAGCACAACGAGACATAATAACTAGCACAACGAGACATACAATAACTAGCACAACGAGACATATAGTGACTAGCACAACGAGACATATAGTGACTAGCACAACGAGACATATAATAACTAGCACAACGAGACATACAATAACTAGCACAACAAACATATAGTGACTAGCACAACGAGACATACAGTGACTAGCACGAGACATACAGTGACTAGCACTGCGAGACATAGTGACTAGCACTACGAGACATACAATGACTTACACTACGAGATATGATAATGTTAGATACATCTGCATGGGAGGATGGAGGGAGGGGAGGGAGGGAAGGGAAGGATTTAGATTAGATTTTGCCACCGAAGTGGCTAGTTATTTGTGCACCCCATATCCATCCTGTGGACGGTAGCGCAAGAGCATATAGATACACAAAAGGCCTAGGAACTAGGCCCCAAAAGGGTTAACAATTGTACATATGGATTTATATCTACAGTTCACTTATCTGTTACAAGCAAATTTAGGGAATTTGCTTAGTATATCTGGTATCTTATTTTCATTAATAAGATATCTTGACATGTCACATAGGTTATTATACTGGCTATCTCTATATTCCTCAATAAGTGCACAATTAAGCACATAGTGTTCAAGACAGTGACCATATGCCTGATCAAATAATTTGCATTTAGTTTGATCATCATTTGTGTCTCCCAAACTGCCAGAAGTACTTGTAGCCAAGCCTAAGCCTGGCCACTACAACATCAGTCAGGCTGTTCACATTGCAAGTTGCTCCATAAACATATTTATCTATGTTCATGTTATCATAGTGGGTTATAGATCTACTCAGGCTTCTAACTGCATTCCTATAGCAATCATTTTCATTATTTACTTCTCTCCTAATATTATTCCTAATTCTAGACACAGATATACCAAAGTTATATTCTACATTCTCCTTCTGGGTACTCTTCTTGGCTAACATATCAACTTTATCATGAAGGAGTAATCCAATGTGTGATGGAATCCATAGCAATTGTACATTAATTCCTTTGTCCCGGATTTTTGAGTATCTATACCTGGCTTCTCCAATGAGCATGTTGTTGGAGTCATTATATGAGTCAAGAGCCTTCAGTGATGACAGAATCAGTAATGATGATAGAGTCAAGCTCAGTGTCATAAGTTAGCTTTAGTGCCATTAGGATTGCAAACAATTCAGTTTGCAGTGTAGACGCCCAGTTGTTAATTTTTATGCCTAGTTCAACAAATTTATTATCTTTCTTAACTAGGGAGGTGGCAACCAGAGCAGATGCAGCCCTGCCAGAAGACTCCTGTTTAGATCCATCAGTGTATATAACTTGTGATAACTTATTACTACCAGCTAGGCGAGAAATTTCTTCTTGAGCAGTTGCTTTAACAAGTGATTTAAGGAAGGGATTACTAGCAATAAGCTTCTGGGAAGGGACTTGCAGATATGTGATATTAAATGAACACATCTTCCATGGAGGGGTGAAATGCTCTTGTTGTCTACAGTGATACAGTTCATGCAGGTTATAAAACTTAATGTAATTGCATGTTTTCACAATCCATTTAGATCTGTGTGTATTTACTTCTAGACATTTAGTAAGATTAATTGTGACAGTGTCTGGTTCATTTCTTAACATTCTAATACCAAGTACAGTGTTAATCTCAACAATCCTATCACTGATACTAGAAATACCAAGCTCCTTCCTCATATTAAGAACCTTTGTAGATTTGGGACAGCCAAGAATAATTCTGAGAGCTTCATTTTGCATTAACTCCAAGGGTCGGAGAGAACTTTCTCTAGCTAATATCAACATGGGAGCAGCATAATCAATTAAGGACCTAGCATAGGCTATGTATATCATTCTCACGATTCTCACATTAGCACCATAGTTGGGGTTGTAGCCAGCAACAGCTTTAAGAGCATTTAGTCTATCTTTGCATTTCTTATTTAGTTGTGGTGTAGTGGATTTGTTAGAGGGTACATCTACACCAAGATATCTGTAAGTTTTAACGTAGCTAATGTTTTCACCCGGCAAATAGATGGGTGGGGGATGTCGTTTGCTTGTTAATATCTTTGTTTTAGAGGAAGATATTACGAAGCCTAGTCGATTACAAATTGCTTGAACTTCATTAAAAATGGTACTTATCTTCTTATGCCCTGTTGTATGGATCATGATGTCATCAGCATAGCTTACAGCTATATGTTTAGGTGAGGCAGGTAGAGCATTTAGGAGAGCATTAATCAGAATATTAAATAGCATGGGACTGAGAGGGAAGGGAAGAGAGTTAGGGAGGTAGATTCCTTGATGCTGGTGAAAGGATTTTTAACTCCCACTCTCCCGGGGCTGTGTGATCCCTATGAGTCATGCTTAATTTTAACAATTAATAATAATAATAATATCTTTATTTGCTACAAGTAGATGTACATGGTATACAGTTCTAGCTGACATCAATGACATACTATTATATAGAAAGCCGCTTGTTATGCTGAGCATTTCGAGCAAATTAGGTCAGTGTCCCAGGATGCGACCCACACTAGTCTACTAATACCCAGGTACCCATTTTACTGATGGGTGAACATAGACAACAGGTGTAAAGAAACACACCCAATGTTTCTACCCTGGCTGGGAATCGAACCCACACCCTCGCCTTGTGAAGCGAGAGCTTTAGACACCAGGTCACCAGAGGTAACCCATGACTCACGAAATCGTAATAAAACAATGTGAAACAAACTACGTAATGGGTGGGACTTAAACCCACGGCAAGTAAGTCCTCAAACTCTCAGGCCAGTGCTCACTGGCATGTTACTTGATTAGCAGCCCATATGGAGAACGAGGTACTGAAGTCCTTTTTCATCGACAATTCAAGAGAAATAAGACAGGCTGTATGACTTACAGGCTAAACACTTCTATACGACTATTATAATAAAAAATGGGATTTAGAGAAAATTGGACAGTTAATAATTTTAGAGGAAAATGGGCCAGGTAAGGGCTTTATAGAATATGGGATAGATAAGGGCTTTAGAGAAAATGTGACAAGTAATGGGTTTAGAGAAAATGGGATAGGCCGGGAATCACTAAGAAAACTGTACAGGTCGTGGAATCGAAGTAAGACTGCCTTATATCCAAACATAACACCTGCAAGAAATATAATAATAATATCTTTATTTCTACAATTACATGTACAAGGTATACAGGATTAGCTGACATCAATGACATACTACTATATAGAAAGCCGTTTGTTATGCAGAGCATTTCGAGCAAATTAAGTCACTATGATAGATTATTTATTTATCTGTAAAAATTACAATGTTTGTTTTACATTTAAATACAATAATTACAAAGATGGCCATTAGCATGCCTAGCATGCCTGGGCATAGGGTTGATAGGGAACTCTGCCAGTTATAGCATATATATAATAAGGTCAGATATAGATATTTTCAATGTGGTGTGTGCTAATGTGCCACTTATAAATACACATTATTGCGTTCTTCGGATAACTTTATGAGACAGAAGTTAAAGGTAAGTTTATTCACGTATACACAAATACAGTTATATAGATTATCATACATAGCAGCATATGTGTAAAGAACCTAGGATAACCCAAAAAAAAGTCAGTGACTTATTTTCACTGGGGTCCTTGGTATATACAAGTGCCTACCAGGAGCTAGGCCTCAATTCACTCTTCTACAAATAGGTAAGTACTCATATACATGTGTACATAATGATTATACATGTGTGTGTATACACACGTCAGTGATAGACAAATACTAAAACTACCGATAAAGATAGATATAGATACAAATTGGTGGAGATTAGTGTATGTTTATGATTACCTGTCTGTAGTTAGAGATTTCTGGTGGTGGTATCCCTTCCTAAAGATTTACTTTATCTTATAATTGTTTATATCTTGTGCTTTCAGTTTCAAATTTTGCTGGCTTGACCCTGGAGCTTCTTAATTTACAGTTTCTTTATCTGCCCTACCACTCCTACAACCACACCATATGTGGTGGTAGGAGTGGAGTCATAGCTCCTGTGTGTGTGTGTACTAACTTATTTGTACTCACCTATTTGTGATTGCAGGAGTCAATTCATAGCTCCTGGCCCCGCCTCTTCACTGATCACTACTAGGTCCGCTCTCTCCCTGCTCCATGAGCAGGGAGAGAGTGTGTGTGTTACAATTTTGTCATAGGTACTTGTCGATAGACAGGTAAACTCCAGATAGACATTTGGCCTGTTGTGCATGTGGGTGTGATTCACCACACCTCGCTCAGCTCTACAGTGGGCGACTGATAGTCTTGTAAATTATTCGTTGTATGTGTGTATATGACTTTTTTACAGCTAAAAAATAACGAAAGTTGATGGAAGACCACTAATGTTGGGTTAGAAATTCTACTGTTAACTCTGTTACTATTAACTCTGGGTGATAGTCAAAAGATTGCAGAGTACTTAATGAGTCTTGGGACTGTGTTAATATGGCACTGCCTCTCTAAATCATGTTATGAAGAATAACCTTCTGTTGTCATATTTCGTTTTATGCAGAGCGAAAAACGTTATTTACACCGAGAAGTTTGTATCTCTGTGCATATGCTGATAATTTATTTTAATTGTTATTTTAAGTATCAGAGTATCCTTTTCTGGTGCTAAACAGGTTACATGTAGTCTTATGACCTTTGTGTAGTCGACAGACTCTAAAATCAATTGACCGACCAACCAGCCAATCTATGTAGAGCGATACGTTGCCATAAAAAACTTGTGGTCCGTACGTTGTTTTGCGTGCGGCCAGCAGTAACAGCCTGGTTGATCAGGTCCTGATCCACCTCGGAGCCTGGTCATGGACCGGGGCCGCGGGGGTATTGACTCCCGGAATATCCTCCAGGTATACTCCAGCTGGTGAAGTAATCTCTGCGGTTACTTACGACCACGTTCCACACAGGTAGCTACCCGGAGAAGTCTCTGGAGGGTGTTTCGGGGTCAACGATCCATGACCAGGCCTCGCCGTGGATCAGGGCCTGATCAACCAGGCTGTTGCTGCTGGCCGCACGCTAACCGACGTACGAACAACAGTTCGGCTGGTCAGGTACTGACTTTAGGTGTCTGTCCAGCTCCCTCTTTATGTATGCTGGGAGGCAGTTAAACAGTCTTGGACCCCTGACACTTGTGTTGTCTTTTAGCTTTCGCAAGGAGTGATTTCCGTATGCAGTCTCTCTAGGATTTTCGAAGTGTATATTATCATGTACTTTTTATGTCAATGAAAATACCTAATTTTACCTCTCACCTAGTATATCTTCTTTTATTGTAACTGCTTACATAGTTAAGATACTTACCTGTTTTATTTAAATTTTAAATATAAACAATACTTATCACAAGGACCCTAACGGAAATAAGTCACTTTTCCTGACTTTTTTGAGTTATCCTAGCTTCTCTATATATATGCTGCTGTGTATGATAATCTATATAACTGTATTTGTGTATACCTGAAGAAACTTACTTATCTTTTTCACCTTCAATTGTTCCCAGTAATTTAGTAAAGTAAAGTAAATTTTATTTCATTGCAATTGTACATAGATATTTGTAGTTACAATCATAAACTGAAGTGCAAGGAGAGCCACTGACATGCCATGGCATTAGGGGCAGCTTAATCTAATGACTTATAGACTATGTACATAATATTAGAGAAATTGATTGAGATTTTTCTAGTTATATATTTATGTGCTTTATTGTACTTATACATGCAGTGAAAGTTCTCTGTATATTCTCCACGTCTGCAATTTCGCCTGCCTTAAAAAGGGTCATTGGTATACAGCAGTATTCCAGTCTAGAGAGAACAAGCGATTTGAAGAGAATCATCATTGGCTTGGCATCTCTCGTTTTGAGGGTTCTCTTTATCCACATTAGTTTTTCGCTTTATTGTGTGGTTTGAATTTATTTTATACTCCGATGCAGTTTTTATTTCCTCGAGTTTTCCATGGAGGAGAAATTGAAATTTGTCTTCATTGAGCTTCGTATTGTTTTCTGACGCCCATTTAAAGACTTGATTAATGTCCGCTTGGAGATTTGCAGTGTCCTCGATGGATGACACTCATACAGATTCTGGTGTCATCAGCAAAGGAGGATACGGTACTGTGTCTTACATTTCTGTGTCATGCATGAGGATGAAGAAAAGGATGGGAGCGAGTACTGCACCTTGTGGAACACAGCTTTTCACTGTAGCTCCGTAGTATAATATCGTAGTTAATTTTATATTTATCAATTCATGCATTTCTGAACGATCTAAGTCAGTCTTATAACAATTTTTAGATTAATTTAAGTCATATTATACTGAGTTTGATGTTTTAGACATGCAACAATGGTGCATTATGTAGATTTAACCTAGTATAGCCCAGTAAAGTCAGTGTGACTTATTAGGTAGGTGCATTATGATCAAAATTGGTTGGTAACATTCTCAGCTCACAGACTGAGGGGTCCAAGATCGATCCTCAGCACGGATGGAAACGTTGGGCATGTTTCCGTACACCTGCTGCCCCTGTTCACCTAGCAATAAGTAGGTACCTGGGTGTGTCATCTTACATCTGCTGCCCCTGTTCACCTAGCAGTAAGTAGCTACCTGGGTGTTAGTCAACATTTGTGAGTCGCATCCTGGGGGGAGCGAGATTAAGGACCACAATGGAAATAAGAGTTACAGTCCTCGGTGACACACTGACTTTATTGGGTTATCCTGGGTGGCTAACCTGGGTTAAAATTCCCAACAAAATTTTATTTTCTCTTATCTTGGAATGGATCATATAACTTCCAAGACCCTCGGTGGTGTAGCTTCAAACGTTCAAAAAAAAACTGCCTCCAAAATCGACTAATGTAGAGAGTGAAATTCAAGTGTGGGTACAGATTTGACCAGTTTGAGAAAATCTGTGAACTTTTGATTCCCGTTTAGTCATCAGTATCAAAATATGAGTCTTCCTCTTTTGAATGGCTTCATTATTTAATGACTGATGTATCTTATGACCGGGATGGTACCCATTCAGTTTAATGTTTGTGTGGGTGAATTTATTAGTGCGATATCTGCTTTTAAAAACTTGAAATCATTGTTGTGGGTGGCATCCTGGGAATGACAGCATACCTCAGATAGTATTTAGGTGTTAGTCAATTGTTGTGTGTGGCATCCTGGGGGGTAGTATACGTTAGATAGTATTTCAAGTGTTCGTTGAAGGGATGACACCCACAATTTTTAAAATGAGCTAAGGTTACAGAAATGCTCTTAGTCTCTATAAAATAATTCAACAGTATAAAAAATAATCTGGGTTTATTATCTTTTTCCTTGTGTAACTGTTGACAAAGTGACCCACATACATAAAGTGGGGAATCGTGCCGAGAGCAGCGTTCTTAAGTTTCTCACTGTTATGGAGGAATCCTCACAACTGTTTTTAGTTGGGATAAGCATGTACTCAGTGTTGACTGGCTTCTATATGCTCTGAGTCTACAACTAACACCATTCTCATTTGTGGGTTACTTGTCAACTGTTCCAGTCACGAAATTGTGGCTTATTTTCTTTATATGATCTCAAGTTTAGCTGTCAGTAAGCCGCTGGCGAGTAGTTGCACACTGGACATTGATAGTGGTGAAGACTTGGACAGGCTACATGCCTAGTCCAGCAACTGGCTCCTTGAATTTAACCCCGCCAAATGCAAAGTCATGAAGATCGGGGAACGGAAAAGAAGATTGCAGACAGAGTATAGCTCACTCAAGGAAAAAGATCTTGGGGTGAGTATAATACCAAGCACATCTGAGGCGCACATCAACCAGATAACTGCTGTGGCATATAGGCGCCTGGCAAACCTAAGAATAGCGTTCCGATACCTCAGTAAGGAATCGTTCAAGACTCTGTACACCATGTACGTCAGGCCCATATTGGAGTATGCAGCACCAGTTTGGAACCCACACCTGGTCAAGCACGTCAAGAAATTAGAGAAAGTGCAAAGGTTTGCAACAAGACTTGTCTCAGAGCTAAGGGGATTGTCCAACGAAGAAAGGTTAAGGGAAATCGGCCTGCAACCACAATTAGGTGAATACACACGCACTCACACCCCTCACATGCAAACACAACAGGCCAAATGTCTATCGATAAGTGCCTTTGACAACTAGTAACTACTACTATTAATAACTGGAATTTCGTGGGTCATTACATGACTATCGCTCGCGCCAGCAAAAATTGTCTGGATGATAAAATGCTACTACCCCTTCTACCTGTTCTTTGTGTTAGTGTGACTTTGTAAATGGTCCAAGTCGGACCGAAACGTCGTCGTAAGCTCCTCTCTTCTATGTTCGGGTTGTGTGTGTAACAGTAGCTTATTGTAGCTACAAGCCACAGTACGTAACCTTAGTTACCACCCCTTTGTAGTTTACCCCTAGCCACTACACGTGGTAGTGGTTATCTACCACCCCGTCAATAGAGGTCGCGTGTCTGACACAAAGGCCACTTGTTGGAGCCTCAGTAGTTTATCTGGAGAACAGATAACGACGAATATTGCTACATCTTCGTCTTAGCATCACCAGAGTGGGTTATCTATTACCATTATTAAGATTTTTAATCAAAATATCACTAAAACACAGCTTTATCTCGGAGCAGTACGTGAGAGTCTGAACATACTACGCTACGAAATGAGAATATATTTCACAACACAGGAAGAATTGTATCAACTCTTCCCTTCCTTGGATTAAACCTGATTATCTCCTATTCCTCAGGGGCAGTATGACCCATAGGAGTGTAGCGATTTTTCATTATTATTATTATAATAATTTGTATTGATGTAGCTGATGAGGAAATGCCCATTGACATAATATCATGATTACTGACCATGGCTGAGCTGTTATCAGCGATTTGACCCTGGTATCTAACCCACTCTTTAACTGCTGACTTTGTGGGTAATTACACAGGCGGAGCATTAGTCTGTCTACACTCGTGGGTCAGTAGTGACACAGGTGGATAGGTAGTGACACAGGTGGATCACTAGACACACAGGTTACACAAGTGGTTCAGTAGAGAGCTTCCCTGCCATGATAACTTTCCTCTCCAGGACTGGCAAGAAACGCTTTTATAAATCAGTTTACGAAGGTACGTTGTAAACGTAAGATATTTGTAGGAATGTCTACGCCTTTAAGTGTATGTGGTTGTGCAGAATAACAGCGGAGAGACAGTAGCGTTAACGTACAGGTGGTTAATCGAAGATACTTTAAGCGGGGGAGAGAATGCTATATTTTACGACCCATAGTGAGGCTTTATCAAGTACAATGTATACTTGATAAAGCTCCACTGTGTGTGATAAAGCTTCTCTGGGTGATAAAGCTCCTCTGTGGGTAAAAAGTTTCAAAATGAAATTTTTCTGCTCTCCCAAGGAAAGCCATTCACATGAATGGACCTTCCTGGATTTCCTGCTGTATTTCTACAACAATGTTAGCTTCTGATGATGTGTTGATTGCAACACGAGAGCCTAGAGCTATAATTCAACTCCTGTGGTTGTTATATAATATATATATATATATATATATATATATATATATATATATATATAAGAATAGATAGAAATGTTCAAGAATGCTAGTGGCTTTTTTTGTGCTTAACAGTACTTTGTTACATGTAAACTAATGTTTGTGCACTGCACAAAGTTAGTTAGTTTAATATCTTTATTATGCACCCCATACCCATGGTGTGGGCGGTAGTCAAAAGATTACAGAGGTACATAATGGGTCCATTGACTGAACTCCAAAGTTTTGATAGCTGAACAAGTTACAGCGCTAATGAACTAGATCTGCTCACAATCATGACCAAGTTACAAAGGTAATGAGCTCCAGGTAGAGCTGGTCACACTCATGACAAGTTACAAAGGTAATGAACTAGAGCTGGTCATAATCATGACAAGTTACAAAGGTAATGAGCTCCAGGTAGAGCTGGTCACAATCATAAGATAAGATAAGATTTTCTTCGGATTTTTAACCCCGGAGGGTTAGCCACCCAGGATAACCCAAGAAAGTCAGTGCGTCATCGAGGACTGTCTGTATTATTTCCATTGGGGTCCTCAATCTTGTCCCCCAGGATGCGACCCACACCAGTCGACTAACACCCAGGTACCTATTTGCTGCTAGGTGAACATGACAACAGGTGTAAGGAAACACGTCGAAATCATGGTAATGAATCAAATACGTCCATACAGGGTTACAAATCATGAACAAATTACAGAGTAATGAGCAATTAACAAGCATTCTAGGGAATGCATCCATTGCCCCAACAACAGATGTTGCAAGGCACAAAGCAATACAAATTTTGATTTGATTTTGAGGGCGCCGCCCTGAAGTTAGTTTAATATCTTTATTATGTAACCCATACCCATCATGTGGGCGGTAGTCAACAGATTACAGAGGTACATAATGGGTCCAGGGACTGGGCCGCAAAGTTTTGATAGATGAGCAAGTTACAAAGGTAATGAACTCGGGTAGATCTGGTCAGACTCATGACCTGAACTAAACAAAATATTAGTCATCCCTATTCTAATACCCGTTTTCTCTCATTTCCAAGATATTTTCCTTTTCTGTAATGGTTACTCACCATGTTTAAATTCAAATGTTTATTTCTCTGTAAAGTTTACAATGTGGGGTTTACATATTATAAAATATTAGTTACAATGTGTGGTTTACATATTATAAAATAATAATTACAAAGGCCACTAGCATGCCTAGCATTCCTTGGCATTTCGGGCAGACTAATAATAATTCTTACTCTATATTGACACAGGTTATGGAGCATACTGTTAGGTAACTGTAGTGATTAAATAGATTTGCAATAGTGAGGTATTTCAAAACATTTAAGAATATTACAGTTTGTAAATTTAGTAATGAGAATGGTTTTGTCTTGGCATGATACAGTTTCTATTAAAGCTACTATATTGGAGTATCTCAGGCAAACTTATGACTAGCTTAAGATTTATTAGGCAGTAGCTATATTCGAAATTTTATGTTTACAGTCATTTGGGGGAGTGTAAGCGTAAGTTGGGGGGATCACAGATATCGAGAGTAAGTCTATTTTGTTTTTCATGTGTGCATGATACAAGAGAATAGGTGGTTTTCATGTAGTTAGCTGACGGTGGGGTGTGTCAGGGAGATAAAATATTTTTTAACGGTAGTTTTGAAAGTGGTGGTTGAGTCTGCAGTTCTAGTTTTCCGGCAGGGAGTTCTAGATTTTAGACCCTTTAATGTAAATTGAATTTAGCCGGACACGGAGAATGTCAGATTTTTGTGTCTGGTATTGTGCCTGTGGGTCCTGTCACAACTATCAAGAAAGTGTTTTAGTTCACGGTTAATATTGGAATTTTGGTTCTGTACATGTAGGTTGCACAGTAGTAAGTGTGGATGTTCTGTACAGTAAGTTTAGGTCTTTGAATTGTGGGGAGGGGGGTGTTGTTTAGTATTGGATTGCTTGATAATTCTTACTGCGGCTTTTTGTTGGGTTATTATTGGCTTTAGGTGTGTTGCTGCTGTTGATCCCCAAGCACAAATGGCATATGTGAGATAGGGATAGATGAGTGAATAGTATAGTGTGGGTAGGGCTGATTGTGGTACGTAGTAACGTATCTTAGAGACGATCCCAACCGTTTTGGATACTTTTTTTGTTATGTGTTGGATATGGGTGCTAAATTTCAGGTTGCTGTCGAGGTCTATGCCCAGGAATTTGCCCTCATTATGTTTAGCAATAAGGGTGTTGTCGATCATAATGTTCAGTTGTGCAACACCTGCTCTGTTACCAAACATAATATAGAAGGTTTTGTCAGTGTTAAGTGTAAGTTTATTGGCAGTCATCCAGGTAGATATTTTTAGTAGCTCCTCGTTAACAATGGTGTTGAGTGAGGCAAGACTTGGGTGGGAGATGACATAAGTCGTGTCGTTAGCAAAGAGAATTAGTTTCAGGTGTTGTGATACGTTGGGAAGATCATTGATGTATAAGAGGAAGAGCAGGGGACCAAGGACACTTCTCTGTGGCACTCCAGTATCAAGTGGTCGTGTTGATGAGGTTGTCTTTAATGGAGACGTACTGATACCTGTTATTAAGGTAGGATTTGAAATATGTAAGTGCATGGCCTCTTATACCATAATGGTCAAGTTTGTGGAGAAGGATGCCGTGGTCTACTGTGTCAAGAGCTTTCCTTAGGTCAATAAAAAGTCCTAATGGATATTCCTTATTTTCCAGTGCGGTGTAAAGCAGGTCCAGCATTTTTACAATTGCATCGTTTGTGCTTTTATTTTCTCTGAAGCCAAATTGGCAAGGGTTGAGTATGCTTTGTGCTGTTATAAACGAATATAATCTCTTGTGCACGAGTTTCTCGACGATTTTGGATAGCAACGGTAAGTTTGATATTTGCATGTAGTTATTAACATCTGTGGGGTCACCACCTTTGTGTATTGGTGTAACTCTTGATGTCTTGAATAGTGTCGGGAAAGTGCTAGTTTCTAGTGATTTGTTAAAAAGTAATGAAATAGCAGGCGAAAGGACATGGGCGGCTCGCTTGTGCAGTAATGGTGGGACTTGAGACAGGTTCCCTGATTTATTTTTGAAGTGACTTGATAATCGTGGTGACTTCAGCGGGCTCGGTACGTGCAAGATAGAAGGAGGTTGGGAAATTCCCATCTAAGTAATCACTTGCTCGGGCGTTGGTACCTGGGATTTTACTGGCGAGATTAGACACATGTGCAACACTTGGGTAGCTTTAATGCGTGCTCTTCACAAATGCAACCCTTCGCACTAGTACTGCACAAGTGTCTTACAGGGTGGGAAGAGAGAGTTATAAAAGGAGTATGAGGGCAGTCAGACCGTGGATGAGAACGTAACCAATGACGTAGTTAACATAACAGTCAGTTTAGTATCCTCGTCCTTGACATACTCTGATATGGAGGACGAATTCATCCAGTGTAACTCCTTGAATATTTGCTGGATCTCATAAACTTTTGTCCCCAACTGGTAAAAAACTCCATGAAATAATTGCTATCTTCATTTCTTGACAACACAATTCAGCTTGACGCCACACACGGGACTGGCATTTAGTGACTCATAACCAGCCATAAATGACTCTAAAGTAGTTTGTCACTTTTCCTAAAAAAAAAAGTATGTTTTTAATGAGGGGGGGGGGGAGGACTGAATGTAAGCAGGACTTGCTTGGAATATACTGACAATTAGGACGTGTTTCCTTAAGACACCTGCTGTCCATGTTCACCTGTCAGTAAAATAGGTACTTTGGTATTAGTCGACTGGCGTGGGTCGCATCCTGGGGACAAAACTGACCTAATTTTCCCGAAATGCTCTGCATAACAAGCTAGGCCTATATACTTTGTACATGTACTTATAAAAATAAGCTGTTTTTGGTACTTAATGAGAAGACGTTTCGTCCTGAGTGTGATGAGAATTGATCCAGTCCCTGGTGGACGAAACATCTCAGTAACATGTCATAAACCACATACTGTGGCTTTTTAACATAGGATGTGCCTATCATGGGCCAGTAGGCCTACTGCGGTACTCCACCCTTCTTATGCCATGAAAGTGAGTTTATTTTGAATGTTAGGTTCGATGTAATGAACACTGATTTTTGGATGGGTTATAGGTGCTCTTGCTTCCAGAGGTCGAATTAATCTGTCAACTCAGTACCATAATATTATCTTGCTAAGTTTATGAAATCCTTCCTCTGCTCCACGAAATGCACAGCTGTGTTCTGCTAGGTACTTCCTCGGATCAAACCTTATTACCCCCCTTCTCATTCCCCAGGCGTTGCATGACCCTTATGGGTTTAGCGTTTTATAATAATATAGTAAGTATTTTTCTGATGTCATGTTACTGTTTCTTCAGTGCTCCTTTATCTGTATATATTTTTAATTTACACAGTTGAATTTACAGACTAAGAGCTAATTTCCATATAACTATTTGGTGCTAGGATAACAAGGAGAAGTGGTATAAGGAGACTTGTCCATACGTCTTCACTCTCCTGAGAACCTTTGACTAGGTTGCCAAGAAATTACATGAGTTTACAGAGAGAAGAAATAGAGCAATTTACACATTGATTATGAGGTGTAATTTACAGGGAGAAGACATGTTCACAGGGAGAAAAGAGGGAAGACCTTCTGGGAAGTAGCTAGGGGGAATTGTCACAGGTGTGGAGAGAGGTGAGATTTACTAGGATGTTAATTAAGGTGGCCATCTCGCCTTTCCTTCGTTCCTCATCCTCCCTCCCTTCCTTCTCTCCTTCCTTTCCTACCCCTTTCTATTCCCCCCCCCCCTCTGCATGCCTACTACCCTCCTAGTCCCTATCCCTGTTTAGTGTTGGTGTTGGCAGCAACAGCAGCATCAGTGTGGTGGGGGTGGATGGCTAGTGATCACTTCTTGACCCGTAGCCAAAAATTGTTTCTTGTTGAGACTTTGGCCAGACACACTTGACCATGTAGTAAACTTAACTTTATGTTCTACTCTTTTCTGTTTCTGAAGTTTGCCGTGTGCGCGCGCGCGTGTGTACTCACCTATATGTGGCTGCAGGGGTCGATTCACAGCTCCTGATGTGTGTGTGTGTTGAGGTTACCTGCCACTTAGAAGGCTCCACTCCCACTCTCCACTATCCAGCTTTGCTGAACCAGAACACCTGGAAACTGCTGACTCCTTAGGTGAAATGGAATTCTGGCCCTACTGAATTCCCTCAATTTAGGCTGAAATATTTCATCACTTAACTAACTTTTGTTCCCACTACGCAATTATCATGTAAAATAGAGTAGTAGCATACTGCTGATGTATCTAATCTTGCTAAATAAGTAAAAATATATTCTCCATTAACCTGACTTTTGCCATCACAGCTACTGCAACCACAGTGTGCTAGCATCCCCTTGTATGGAATTGTGATATACTGTACTATACACAAGGAGTATACTTCCGTAGTATAATAATGACAGAGAAGTATCAGGGAGAGGCTAGATACCTTCTCCTCTTCCTCCCCTTCAATTTAATCAACACCGATTTATGGAAAAATAAACACATAAGCAGTATAATGTGATCCTTTATTGACAACGTTTCGCCCACGCAGTGGGCTTTATCAGTACGAGTACATTATACCTTTTATCCATTTCTGTATTTATACCATTTATTTCCAACACCGATTTATATATATATATATATATATATACTGTGAGGTGTGGTCTTTGTTAGTATGATGTGACTGTGTGTACTCTTACCTTTATAAACCTTCTTGTCATGTTTCTTTTATATTCTTGATAATGTATAGTCAAAAGCTTAATTCTCTATTTTCATAGTGGTTGTCTTTCATATTTTGATATCACCTGTTTATGTGATCTTTTGCATATATATATATATATATATATATATATATATATATAGGATGGGGTCCACCTCTGGTGCAAATTGTGGGACCCATAGCCTCGGAGAAGTGGATAAAAAGGCATCAAGGAAGAATATTTGGATTTCTTCCTGAAGCCGTTTGAATATTCCACTTCTCCTACCACCCCATCCTATATACACACATACATACATATAAATGCTTTATTAATAGACAGAATATTGTTAACTGATCTTTCATATTGTATTAGTTACGATCTGTATTATCAGAATATTTATTCGAAAGTTTCTTGCAAGTTTGAACGCTGGCAGTATCAGCGAGTAAATTACTGTTTTTTATATGGTTATGTGGGCGAAGTTTCTTCCAGTTTACAATAAGCATGTTTTACTTATGTTTTGTACCGTTATTGTTGTTAAATATCTCTTCGTAGGAATATTAATTATATGCTTAGCTTAGTTACTCTTTTATACATTATTTCCTCATATTTGAGAGAGCAGAATTATACCAATATATTGCAGATTACGTGTGTTCAGTGTATTGTATAGTGTAAGTAACGCTTCTGGAGAGTTTTAACATTTCTTGCTATGAAACTTAACATTGTTTTCTTTGGCACTCGTAGCTAGACATTGCTTGTGCACTGAACCTCTCTGTTAATGACCTCTCAAAGTTCCTGCTCTCTTTTTTAAATGCTTGGCAGCGGTTTTCTATATGCGTGCTTATCATTAGTGCATTCCAAAACCATTACCATGTACTATTCTGCTTTAAAATAATGGCTTCCCTACGCTAACTTATTTACATCCCTCTGTATACTTAAATAGTTGGCCACAAGTCGGGCGTTTTCGTTTTTCTCATAATTTTGTGCCGCCAGTGAATTTTGCTATTATTTTTTTTTTTTACGTTATTCCTCTTTCTTTATAATTTACTTACATTCTTCAGAAATATTTGGCAGCGGTCACCTTCAGTGTTGCTACATGGTTGGCTGCTGCACTTTGTCTGCACCGTGCTCTTGTTGTCACTTCTTCTCTCCTCTATTCTCCTGTCTCATCCCTCTTCTGCTTTCCTCACCTCACCCATCCCCTCCTCTCCTCTTCTCTTCCTCACGCTCTTCCTCTCACTCTGCGTGCGAGTTAACACGCCTGTAAAATCCTTCTAGATTTCCAACACTTCGGATTATTTTTTGCCTTGGACTATCGTCTGCAGGACAGAGGTGGAGGTCAGACCTAGAACTTTTCCCGGTGTTTACATCCACCACCCAAATCTAGGAGTAGCTTCACTTGAACTCAGTTTCTTGCTGGTGATTTGAGAAGAGTTTCACCGTCGTTGTACACCGCAACGTAAACACACAGATGCATCGTTGCCAGTAGGCTTTGGCTGTAGACCAAGACAGTAGACACATCATTTGCTGCGACTTACCACCCTTATTGCTGGATAGCAATATTCCACGCCACAGTCACTGAACCCCAGCGATTCCTCCTAGGAGCCAGTATCACAAAGACCTGTGTCAGGACGTTGTTTCCTGATGAGGGAAAGATCAACCACACTACCCCTTCCCTCCCAACACATTCACTGTTTCCATTACCTTCAGATCTATGACTATTATCATTTATCATTCTCTTCATTTATTTCCTCTATTTTTCACCTATTCCCTATACTCAACTTACTGTTATTGTTTTTTCTCAACAGGAAAGAGCGTCTTGATACGGCCTTGGTTAAATGTATGATGATTCGTTCAATAATTCATAGAAGGAATCATCAATGGTGGAGCAGTGGAGGTACTGGTGTCACTTTGGCTGAGGTCAAATGATTCCAGCCTTAATAAACTAGAAAATATGTTCAACATAAATAATGGTGTGAGCGTACTCTGTGTACATCCCAGCTTCTTGTTCCTATGAAGAGAATTACTAGATTATTTATTTTATGGGGAGAGTTAAACCCATAAGTCATACAGAGCCTTGGAGAATGGGGAGGGGGGGCAATCAAATTCGATTCAAGGAAAAGGAGAGTAGCTTCAATTTTTTTTTATCAAGAGACCTTCATCGGGGTCAAGGCCCCCTCCCTTGAAGGGCACTGTCAAAAGAGTGAGCAGAATCAGTGCCAACATTTTGATCCTGGCAGATTTCAACATGAGCAATAAACTGGACCGGTGATTCTCTTTCAGAGACACGTGGAGACTGCTCACGAGTGAGCACTCCCTGTATTTCTACAATACCTCCCTGTTTATTTTATCTCTGCTCTTTTCAAAGTCGGGAGCTTTGTATGATTAGTGAGTACACACTAACAGTGGCACATTGAGGATCGAAGAGTGGAAGATGGCAACAAAATACCGTATTAATATTCAAGGTGGAAAAACAAGATGTCCTAAAGTACAGATTAGTGTCAAAGACAAGTATATTCTCAAAGCAATTAAAAAAATGTATGGAGAAGAGTGAAGTAACACAGATAACAGGGCAGTCTTCAGTGGTATAGCATCACATCAAGGACAGGAGGCTCTCGCAAACCCAGTAGACTCCTGTGACAATGATGGCGAAGATAAGGCAGGAAAGAGAAAGTTGGGTCAACTGTATATTCCAAGAATGACAGAAATAACACTCGTACAGTAGCCTACAAACTGATGATAAGCCGGGGTCACAGGCAAGCTATTAACATGGATTAACGAGTTCCTCTAAGACAAGATAAATGATCAGGGCTGAAATGTGTTGATGGATATGTATGTATAATGTCTGCCAGGACCGGGGTCCTGGCATGGGTCGTAATCTTGTGATGATCCGTCTCTGGCTGTCGAAGGAGAATCAGTTCTGCAGTGTTGCAGCAGTGCTGTTCAAACACTGTTCTGCTTCTGGTGCTTCTCGTAAGTGAGAACGCCGTCTGTAATCTTTGGGTTCCTGACAAGAACACTGGTTTATATACATGCCCATGCTGGATACATATACATATGTATAGTCAGCGATATACTCATGCATATGCACTTGTACACATGCACGAGCATGCACGCATACTTCCACTTATGTAAACATACATAGACACACACACACATACCCACAATTAACTGTGGACACGCCTAGGCATTTCTTGTTTTTTTTTTTTTTTGATGGGCGATCTTTACAAAACCTTATACTTGTCCTGTTATATGTTGTTACCTTATCAGTGGTGGAGTACAGACACCTGCCTACTTATAACATGGAAACCATTCTGTGTAATCCAGCATGAAAGGAAAACGTAACTGGCTTTTGTTCTCACTGTGACTCATAAAATAGTAGCGGCACACTGTACCTGGGTACGTAAAACACAAACAAAAACCGAGTGTGCCCCGTCACGGGTTGTATTTGGCACTTGTAGTGAGGACCACACGACGCCAGTGTCCCACATTAGAAGCTCTGTTAAGTAAGATGTGGCTTTCACTCATCCTTTTTTCTAGAAATTCGGTATTTTTGTTGGTGTTAGGTAAACCCTCTAGGAGCGATGTTTTGTGGGTTTTCCCTGTGGAAGTTTTAGTATTTTCTTCCTGCGTTCCCGACGACAACCATTAAAGTTCTTAACATCGTTCCTGAAACTTAGTTACTTTATACATTAATTATGAACTTCCTACTGAACGTGAAAATTAAAAAAGTCGTATATATTTATAATAATTTGCAACCGATTAGCATTGAGAAGCTGTGGCTTCCTGCTTCAAGTCATTTTTCTTTCTTTTTCATTTTTACATTTTTTTCATTGTCTGTCTTTTCTGAAAATGAGGAAAGCGAACAAGTGGAAAATATCTTACTGAGTTACAATTCCTTCTACCACATCATGTGTACGAAGAAGTCAATTGGTAATAGACGTAAGGAATATTCTCGTTTCAGCCACTTCAGTTAATATTTTAGTGCCTTCCTTTCTAGTATAATTCTTAGAGAAATCGACTTCACATTTAGTTTCCATACTCCTAGTAATAATTAAAAAATGCAAACACACAGCGAAGAGGCGGGCCCAGGAGCTGTGATTCGAGCCCTGTAACCACAAATAGGTAAGTACACACACACACACACACACACACACGGTTTCTTCAGAGAATTAAAGATTACTGAACAATGAAGAGAGACATTCTCATGCACTCACGCAGTCACGTAAGCCAACCAGAAATGTGCAAACACGTACACACGAAACGAACATACATTTGCATGTGCAAACGCACGTACACACGATTGCATGTACACGCGCACGTACACGCTTATATGTACACGTACACATGCTTAAAGTTAACACGCTACACGCCTGAATGTACACGCACACGTACAAATGCTTGAGCAGCAGTAAACAGCATTGAGGCACTTCTGGATCATGGGACAGTGTGGGGTACTAAGATTCCTTTTAAATTAGGGGGGATAAGCCTAGCTCCCAGTAGATCAGCGGTTGTGTATCCAATTACAGGCCATTATTTGACAAAAGCCCGTGTCAGGAGTCACCTGCCTCTTTTTACTGGCAAATGAACCATCACTATCATCACCAAAAATGTCCCTGGTGGTGAAGCACTGTGGCGGTGATGGGTTATTTACAGTTGATTTAGAAAGGCATGTGAGCATTCAATAGGACATAAAAATTAAAATATTTTGACTGCAAATCCATTATTTTTCAGTCTCATTCCTACTAAAGCTATTTGATTTTATTATGCACTTCATATGATTTTTTAAATGCGTGAAATATTAAAAAAAAATAAGAATGTGCTAAAATGGATATTTCGATGAATCTATTAGAAAACTAGGTCGCAGGACCGAAACGTTTTCTAATAAATATGTCCTAATGTTTTTTCGCCTGTCTTTCTAAACCAGTTTGTCGGTATTACCAAGGTTTATGTACTATTTACAGTTACCTATGTTAGTGTTGTTCATAAATAATTTTTGGTAATGTCACCATGGATAAATATTTGGAAATTTATTGAATATTTGCAAGAGAGATATATTTCAAAAATGATGGCTGTTTCCGCATCATTCTCCCACATGAGGGAGTAATTCTACTGACAAAGTTTATATTTGGTTATGTCTACTTCATCTGGTGTTGCAAACCCCCAGACTAAGGTATTTGTAGCCTAACAGAAGCCGGGAAGTATTTACAAAAACTCAAAATAATTTTTTTTTTCATTATGACTGTACATGGAAGTTATACACACAACCCGCACAAGGAAGACTGAAATTTGTGACGACGTTTCGGTTTTCCCTGTGCGGGTTATGCGGGTATTTGTCACGGTATTGCTTAGCTATAGATTTGTTAGTTATAAGAATAAATCATCATTCATAGTCCCCTGAATGAGTAGTAGTGTTTATGGAAAACGCTAAACCCATAGGGGTCATATAGTACCTAAGTAATAAGAGGTAATTAGATCTGATCCAGGGAAGTTGAGGGTAGCTCCAATTTCCTGGGTCAAGAGCCTTTCAACAGCATTAACTCACCCCATCCTTGCAGGGTCTTCCTGTATGATGGAATGATGGTTTGACCGAACTATCTCAGGTCTGTGACGTTGAGGTAGAGTTGTTGGCGTATTATTGTGTTGAAAGAACGAGCGTGATGGTCAAGGAGACTTGTATGATAGAGCTGAAAGTCCGGGAGCGCAAATGGGGAGGATATATAATCAGCTTAAGTGTAAGATTTGGACAATGCTGTGATCACGTGTGAGGAGGGTGCTTGTGATGGGAGTGATGTTGGAGGGGGAGGAAAGCAACAGGAGAGGTGGTGAGGTTGGGGGGATGAAGTTGGAGGGGTTGTGGGAGTGGTGTTGGTGGGGCATGAGAGACGGTGATGGTGGATGTAAGCGGGGGTGGTGGAAGAAAAATGTGCTTGTTGGAATGGGACAGTAATAGTGTTAATGGAAGTGGTGGTGGTGGAAGTGTTGTGTTGTGGTGATGGTGGTGTAGGAAGAGGTAGTGGTGGTGGAAGTGTTGTGTTGTGGTGATGGTGGAGGAGATAGAGATGGTGGTGGAAGTGTTTTCTGGTAGTGTAAGGGTTATGTGGTGGAGGTGGCCTGGTGTCTGGGTTAGGTGACTGTTATGTGGTGGTGGTGGAGGTGGCCTGGTGTCTGGATTAGGTGACTGTTATGTGGTGGTGGTGGAGGTGGCCTGGTGTCTGGGTTATGTGACTTCCAAGTATCACGCGCCTCTGCCTCTTCATGCAGTTAGTTCTCTTAATTTGATTTTTTTTTCTTTTGAAGCCTAAATAATTCATCCCCCAGCAGCAACAATCATATTTATACCATTCTCTCTCTCTCTCTCTCTCTCTCTCTCTCTCTCTCTCTCTCTCTCTCTCTCTCTCCTAATAGCTCGGAAACTATATTAAAAGCTGTCACAAGACCGCCAGAGCAGGACGGCAGCCAGAGTATAAGAAAAAAAAAGTTTGCCACTAATTTGAGATTGTGGAGATGTCTCTGTGTTGTTAGTAAACAAACTTGTACAGTCTTAATGACTTGAGCTTCTTTCATTATGATGATCATTCATACTCGTGCTGCATGAGTTACTTAAGATACACTGAAGCTCTCTTTGGAAGTAGTGAGCCCTTCGGACAATCAACAATTTATAAATTATTTAACAGGACGTGGGTGTTTGGTCCTGATCTTTCCACTATAATTTTTTTTTTTATATTTTATTTAAAAACATTAGGAATACATATGCAATAAACAAAAGCGCCAACAGGCATACAACGTAACAGAGCAGTTATGTAATATATAATCAAAACGTAAACAAAGAACCCGTCATCACATTAGCACTATGAGATCGTCGATTAAGAATATCACTTATCTCTCCCATACTGCCTTGTTTACGGGTACTGCTATTTTCTGTGGTTTAGGGGATGCACTGGACTACAGGTCCTATTGTAATTGTCTTCCTCTGGTTTCAATTCTTTCGTTTTAGTCTTCTATAATCACTGTGGAGAGGTAATTAATAATTTAACGTTTAATAAACCTTTCAACAGATTCACTTACGTGGCTAATTTGAGACTAATGACTTGGAAGGATGATCTTACAGTTGATTGCTCTGAGTGATGACTGCTTCTTGTGATTTATGCATTATTTGGATGTCTGTCTGCACTGTGTTGAAGATATGACTTACTGGTGTCATGTACATGTACTATCTAATCTAATCTCTTAACTGTATGTATTAAGTTTATTATAAATGCGCAATTAATTTCTGAGTAAAACATTATTTACAAGAAACAATGTGCTGTTTGGGAGTAAAGAAAAGTGCACAAGTTGGGTGGAAAACGTAAACATTCCACAAATTAAAATGCAGGACTGTCATTATTGCCAGACAAGCGTGGCAGCACCCTGACGATTATTTTTATTCCCCTTTCTGTCTCTTGTGTCACTACCATTACACCCCCTACTTACTACTACCACTACTACTTTCTACTGTCTTGGCTTGTACATAATTGCTCGAGAAACTGTTAACTCAAATACGTGTTTCAAGGTGTATAGAGCCAGAGATGTGTATCTGGAGAAAAAGCACCGTGTTGCACAGAAACCATTATTGCTGTTACAACTCTCTCTCCCTTAGCGCTTCTCAGCAGGGCCCCCACCATAGATCCATCACTGTGACCAAGTGTCTACGTTCCGTCAGTGATCCAACTTAGCGTATTGTCAAGAGGATTATGACTTGCGTTAAGATATCTTTATCCTGATAAATGAAAAATTAGAGGAGCAAACATGCTCTCCATGTAAAAATATTTTGGTCTGTGATGAAAAACTCAGTGTCGATGTGCAGAAATATTGTGAGAGAGAGAGAGAGAGAGAGAGAGAGAGAGAGAGAGGGGTGAGGGTGTTTGCATGCCAAATGTCCCTCATGTGATATTTGGCCTTTTTTTTCCATACTTCTCAGAGGTTTGATTTTGAAGGTTATGTCATCTAAATGATTCTGTGACTGTTTTGAAAAGCAGTTAATTGCTACCAAAGTGCTTAATTTTACTAAAATTAAAAATCGTCCTTAAAACTAATCTCAAAAGGTTCTGCTACAGCATCATCTGCCAGCTTACCCCTTGCTGGATGCTGGACTCTGTTTCTCTGCCTTGCAGTACCTCTATTTCAAACTTACCTGTGCTTGACTCAGTTATAATAATAATAGTCTTTATTTCTACAAGTACATGAAATAATGTATAGAGACCTGGCTGACATTAATGACTTTCTATATAGAAAGCCCCTTGTTATGCATAACATTTCGAGATAATTAGGTAAATTTTGTCCCCAGGATGCGACCCACGCCAGTCGGCTAACACCCAAGTGCCTATTTACTGCTAGGTGAACAAGGACAGCAGGTGTCTTAAGAAAACGCGCCCAAATGTTTCAAGCTGGTGCTATGCCTTGTAGTACTCCTTCCAATTTACCCATGCTGGACTTTGTTGCCATCCCTTGCACTATTTCTCCCTACAGCAAACTTTAACATTTTCCCTGGACGTCTATCCACTATACACTCTTCTTGGCAAAATGCTTTAAGAGTCTCATTCTCCTCCTTGAGTGGCTGTAACTCGTTCTTCATATCTTGCAATTCAACTCTTAAATCAAGGTAGGCGTTTCAAGGTGATAGTAGTACGTATGTACATAGCTGGTTTACACACTGTCAACATATTTGTAAAACTCCTTACAAGACACTCGTCTAGAAATGTATATATGTCTATATATAAGTTGTCATATCATTACATATTATTATTATCACTCCCCTTTCTGTCTCTTGTCACTACCACTATACCCCCTACTTACTACTACTACTACCAGCATTACTTCAACCACTACTTTTCCACTTCTTTCTTCCTCTCTCTGTGTCTCGTCCCTGTCCTCGCCTACTTATAACTGGCTCCCTCATCATCATCTGTTAGTGTGTCTTGTAAATGGTCCAAGTCAGACTGAAACGTCATGAGCTTCTCTCTCCTATGTGTGGGTTATTTGTATTAATATTTTATTTACCAAAACGGTAAACTTATGAGCCATTACATAAATATTGTGTTCATGGCTAGGCTGCTACCCTCCACCTGTGGCATGGAATGAAGTGATCAATACCTTCTTAAATATCTGAAGGAAGTCATAATGGGCCTTTTGCTTCCATAATGCACAATCTTGTGTGATGGTGGTGCCAGGTGGTAGAAAGTCTAGACCTGCTGGAAGGCTTCAAGTCGAACTAAAAGAAGGTATAGCTATACCAGTGTGCGAATAACTATCGTGTGTGATGGGCAAAGTTGGGTAGTTCGTGCCTCGGTGGTAGCGCCTTTGACTTACAGTCAAAGGACCCGTGTTTGATCCTTGGGCGGGCGGAGAGTCCTGGCATGTTTTCTTACACATTTTGCTCCTATTCACCTTCAGTATGGGAAAAGGGTTAATTAAAGGATCACAATGGAAATAAGCAACACTGACTTTCTTGGGTTATTCTGAGCTGCCAATCCTCCGGGTTTAGAATTCGAAAAAAGTCTTGCTCTTCTTATTCCAGGTAGTTGTGTGGTTTTCAGAGCGTTGGGGGGAGTTAGGGAAAGAAACAGCTCTCTCGCCAAAGATTGTAAAATGTAATAGAGATGAGGGCAGTCACAATATAGTAATATTTAATTATGATACAGTGTGGTAGCTAGAACATGTGACAGCATGCACCTTATAAAGAGGAAGACGTGCATAGTTGCTCTCCAACAATGGAGACTATGTATACAGGTTAGGGTAGCCGGACAGCGTACTGTATTCAGTGTTTAATTGTAAAGTGATCGCGTGAGTTAGATCACCTGATAAACACGCACCACATAAAAGAGAAAGAAGTGTGCTAATACACGTTGATGGCAGAGTGAGATGAGAAAGGGAGTAGAGGGAGAGAATGAAGAGGTGGGTGGTAATGTGCGCGCGGTGTAAAGTCGGCGGTCGAGGTGAGAGCTCACGAGCCTCAGCCAGTAGTGGGGCGGCAGGAGCAGCACCAGTATAAAGCAGGGCTCGCATCCTCGCGAGCAGTGGCCAACGGGCTCCCTAAGTGAGCACCTATTACATGATAGACCTGCTTAAGAAATGCAATATAAAAATGGCTTCACAGTGCAAGGTAAGGCCTACATTTATTTTCTATATATCCTTATGCGATGTCTCAGTGACAGCAATGTCCAACCACGCCTTGTTCAACGTTGACAGTATGAGGGGCAAATGGTAAAATATTATATGTTCACACGCCTGACCAACGAAAAAAAGGGAAATGTAATTGTATTATGTAGAGGTAAATATAACTGGCTCTTACGTCAGCTATATTGACCACTACGTAATTTTGAATGGAGGAAGGTTTGAGGGGAAGGCTTTAAGAACGCGGCTCAACGCCTGCTAATGTTGGTGATGCCGTGTTGATGTTTGTGTTGGTTTTCCCTGGTGATGCCATGTGTGGTGGTGTTAGTGATGCCGATGCCGTGTTAAGTAAGTTTATTCAGGTATACACAAATACAGTTGCATAGATTATCATACATAGCAGCATATGTGTAGAGAACCCAGGATAACCCAAAAAAGTCAGTGACTTATTTTAATTGTGTGGGTGATGCCATGTGTGTTGGTATGTTATTGATGCCGTGTTGATGTGTTGGTGATGCCATGTGTGGTGGTGTGTTGGTGATGCCATGTTGATATGTTGGTGACGCCATGTGTGGTGGTGTGTTGGTGACGCCATGTGTGGTGGTGTTGATGATGCCGTGATGTATTGGTGATGCCATGTATGGTGGTGTGTTGGTGATGCCATGTTGATGACGCCATGTGTGGTGGTGTGTTGGTGATGCCATGCATTTGTGATGTGATGGTGATGACATGTGTGTTGGTGATGCCATGTATGGTGTGCTGGTGGTATGTGGTGTGATGGTGATGCCATGTGTGGTGGTATGTTGGTGATACCGTATTGATATTCTCAAGATACTTGGTGTACGTGATGCCGGTGAAATGATTACGAGCAGAACTGTCAAATGGCTGCCATTGAGTGGTGTTGGAGATAGCTTTTTGTTTATGGTGGTGATAATGGTGAAAGCGGTGGTGTGGTGATATTGATAATAATGGAAATGTTGGTGATAAAGGTAAGTGTTGAGGATAACGATGGTGTTGGTGATAATGGAAATATTAGTGATAATTGCAGTCTACCAGGAGTGTGTTCCGGGGGTCAACGCCCCCGCGGCCTGGTCCATGACCAGGCCTCCCGGTGGATCAGGGCCTGTTTAACCAGGCTGTTACTGCTGGCCGCTCTAAGTCCAGCGTCCGAACCACAGCCCAGCTGGCCAGGAACTGACTTTAGAAACCTTACCAATTCCCTCTTGAAGACAGTCAGGGGTCTATTTTTAATCCTCCGTTATGTACGATAGGAAGCTGTGTTGTCTCAGGGTACTCGTGGGGACCCCTGCTTTCATTGGGGTATATTGCACCGTCTGCCGAGCCTTTTGCTTTCTTAGGGAAGGATTTATGTGTGCAGATTTGGGACCAGCCCCTCTACGATTTTCCAGGTGTAAATTATGATGTATCTTTTTCTCCTGCGTTCCAAGGAGTACAAGTCAAGGAACTTCGAACGTCCCCGGTAATCAAGGTGCTTGACTGAACTTATAAGTGCATTGAAGGTTCTCTGCCCATTCTGTACATCTGTACATCTGTTAGTGTACAGCTAGTGATGGTGATACTGATAATGAAAATGGTGATAATGGTAGTGTTAGTGATAAGGATAGTGTTGGTGATAATCTTGGTGATGGTGATAGTGTTATTGATAAGGGTAGTGGTGTATTAATTATTATAATTATTACTGCTACTGCTATTACTACTATCATTATTATTAGTGTCACAAAGTTTTAACTTCTGGGGGCCTTGATGCTGGTGAAGGGCTCTTGGTCCAAGGAATTGGAGTTGGCCTTCCATTCCCAAGGAACTTCGTAACGTAACCCCCTACGCGTTTAGCGCTTACGCATGAATGTAATAATTACCATTCCCAAGGAACTGTGTGACCCCTATGGGTTTAACGCTCCGCTATGAATATAAAAATAACTTAGTAAATTATGACTAAAGTGTTTGTAGAGGAAATAAAGTGTAGATGTAAATAAAGATTGACGTAAGTAGACATAAATAGTAAACAAATAGTGAACGTTAATAAAGAGTAGAAGTAAACTAGTAGACATAAATAAAGAGTAGGTGTAACTAGTGTCGATGAAGATAGGCGTCAATAAAGAGTAGGCTTTGATGAAGAGTAGGTGTCAATGAAGAAGTGTCAATAAAGAACAGGTGTCAATAAAGAACAGGTGTCAATAAAGAGTAGGAGCCGATAAAGAGTAGGTGTCAATAAATAATGTTTAAGTGGGTGTCAATAAAGAGTATGTGTCAAAGAATAGGTGTCAATAAAGAGTAGGTGTCAAAGAATAGGTGTCAATAAAGAGTAGGTGTCAGAGTAGGCTTCAATAAAGAGCAGGTGCCACAAAAGAGTACGCGTCAGTGAAGAGTAGGTGTCAATAAGATGGTGCACAGGAGAACGAATAATGTGAAAATTTAATGATGTGAATATATACATGTACATGGACGATATTTGTGTGGGCTAGTGAGAGGCGCCAAACCCAGCGGTCATCCAGATCACGACTCTATAGCACTTGTTGATAAGGGCGCATAATTTCCCGACTAGCAGTTATTCCCGTGTGATTTAGTGGGTTTCAGGTGACGTAACAGAATGTATACACTAAGAGATGTGTATCTTTCAGCGTATATATGCTGAGACGTTACTTAAATTCCTATTTTAGGGATTAAAGTAGTAATGTAGTCGATAGGCTTGAAACCTCATTAACCAAGAGAAGTACAGTGGAACCTCGGTGTTCGAACGTACTGGACCTCCAACTAACCGGAGTCCAAACAGTTTTGTTCAGAAAAAATGACCCGGTCTTTGAACTTTTTTCTGGAGTCCGAACGCGCCTGCTTGTTTAAAATTCAGTTGTAAAAGACTACACGAAATCCCTGTAAATGGTTGTACTCACCTAGTTGTGAGTACAACCATTTACAGGGATTTAGTGTAGTTGTGTATTTGGCTAGTTGTGCTTACAGGGTTTGGATTCACATGTGAGTGCCCCTCTTAAATGGTATTGACTTCTTTTACCGATTTTTGGCCTCCAGGACTTATTCACACGTAAACTTATTAAACCTGTGTATGGTCGTATACCTAATGACCTGAGACTGACGCAGTATTTCATGACGCTCCACCATACGAGCGTACGTCGTCTCCCGCTCTTATCCATTTACAAAGTCACACTAACAAAAAGGAGATAAGGGTAGGTTCGTCAGGACACCGGACAAGTGTTTCCTGACCCACCGTTGGAGCTTTTGGTCATCTGACCGGGGCCTTCCGCTGGCTTACCGGTCCACCCCTTTAAAAATTATGGTCTATGAGGGAGTATATATAGGCCAGCAGACTTTCACAGTCGCCGTCTGGTTGAATCCTCTCTTATACACAACTTTCCTTGTATGAATCTTAGTCCTGGCTTTTGGCTCTGTAGATGCCTTCCTTTCCCATTACACTGTAAAATGCTCCAAACTTCTGAACACCCGTGACTTTAACCCGATTCTTTTTTCCCCTTCTCCTTTCCTATTTCTCCTTTGGGGTTTTTTTCTTCTCCCTTGGGTATTTGTCCTTTATTATTCTTCCATCCCCCCTCTGTGTTCTTGCTCCTACCCTCTGTGGGCCCCTAGCTCCCTTGCAGTGCTCCTCTTTCTTAGTATTTGACTGACTCCACTACTACTACTACCTTCACCACTTCTTTTCTTCCCGTCAATGTCTGCTGGCCTATATATATTCCCTCCTCTCCTTTTTGTTAGTGTGACTTTGTAAATGGTCCAAGTCGGACCGAAACGTCATCGTAAGCTCCTCTCTTCTATGTGCGGGTTATTTGTGTATTGTTCCAGTCACGGTATTGTGCCTTTTTTGTTATTTATTCCTGGATATAATGTGATCTATCAGAAAGCTTAACATAATTACCATTATTATGAGAAAAAGGATCGAGGCGCTCTCTAGGCAGGAAGTTGGAATATGTGAACACGATCCTCATGTATTGTTGACTCCGGTGTCATACTTGTCATCTGCAATTTATGCAGACTATATTGGTCAACAAACAACCTACCGCAGATATACTCGTATTCAGGTTGAAGGTGGGTTGCTATGCTAAGAGTCAGTAGGTCGGGAAAAGTACTAATTATATAGACGGTCACTGGTAAAGAAATTATCTCGCGTGATGGGCACTCGAGTTCTGAGAGACTGGCAAGTCTCTTTTCCGACCTCCCGTCTCGGAACATAACTGCAGTGATCTTTTCCCTAATGGGGTTTTCCGGTTCTCCCAGCCGGATCGCTTGTGGGTCTGCATTGTAGATGTTCCTGGTGGTGAAGCTATGCAAGACTCCCACTGACTGGTACCATTAGTGACGCTGGAGTCGTCTACGCTCACTGAATTATTAATTTTACTAGTTCATTTGGATGCTATGGATGGGGCTATGAAGGCTAGTAAGACAGTCTAGGAGGCTGTGTGTACCCTATCCACCTAGTCCGACCGGAAATGTCTTGCACCCACTGTGAGGAAGGTAGAGATAGGTTAGAAATATATCAAACATGCTTATTACGTAATATTGTATGTAGTTTGGGGCTGCTGATGGATGAGTTACGTGGCAAAAACTATAGGGAGGTACATTACCTCAGTAACAGGTAGAATTCAAGTGTTTGGGGAAAAGTTTATTTGCCTAAACCACTTACTTATCTGACTCATTCCACATTTTACCATCCTCAGACAAAAAAGTACTTCATAATATCCGCACGGCTCATCTGCTATTGCTGAATAACCCACACGGGTTTAGTGCTGTTTTAATATGGCTCTATCTGTATTCAGCGTCCACCTGTAACCTACTGTTCTTTAAATGTCATTAATCTATATGTATCTGCTATATTAATTAAAAATGTTGTACGTCAGTACTTATCGTCTCCGCAAAGTCGTCAGCTTCAGGTGGCTCCTGGATCAGTGGTAATTCCTTTGGCTTAAAAGCGAAGGATCTGGGCTCGATCCTGGGGCGGGTGGAGAAGTTGAACATGTTTTCTTACACTTGTTGCCTCTGTTCACCTACCTAGCAGTAAGGAGGTACTTTACCTGGGTATTAGCCAACTGTTGTGGGTCGCGTCCAATGGACACCTCTTCTCCCAAATGGAAGGAAATAAGGAACACTGATCGACTTTCTTGAGTTTTCCTGGGTTACTCTTTTCGGTTATCCCGGGTACTAACCCTCTTGGGTTATCCTGGGTTGAGTCACAGCTCCTGTACTCACGTGTGTGTGTGTAAGTCATTCTAAGCAGGGGTATTGTAAATTATATTGTGAATATACTCTTGTTTGAAATAAGCATCTTTGCTCCCCAAAAAATGTGCCATTTGGAGAGAAAGAGAGAGTGAACGAACTAACGTTTATGAATACATATAGCAGGTATTGGTAAAATTAATATCCACTGAAACCAGGACATCATGGCGGCAGCAGCAGCAGGTTCTACAAGGGCTCAAATAAATATTAGTATACCGAGAGGTCGGTAGCCATTTCGTATGTGGCGGCGAAGCCAGCGTTTGTAACATGTTACAAGAGAAGTTTGAGAGTAATAGATAAGTAGCGAGGGCTGGTGGTTGTACCAAATAAGGTAGGTTGTAATCCGAGTCTCCTCCCTCTGTACGGTCAATCACGGCTTCTGGCGCTCTAATCCTCTTTAAAACACAATCTCGTGACGTATTGCAGTGTCCGGCCGGGTCTCTCACGTACGCGAGTGTTCTGGTACGCGGAAATATCTCGTGGGAAGAGTCAGGAGGAAAACGGAAAATGCGGGAAGGTTTATTTTGTTGGTGTGCCCGCCATTGATAGTTGCAAACGTTGCCACCAGAGCCACCTACTTGAAACATGGCGGGAGGCGGCCGTGGGTTGACGCTCTATATCTAAACATGTCTTTCTCCGCATTTTATTGATGTTTTCATTGTTTTTCACCCTTTTTTATGAGGTAAAAGATATAGAGGCAAATCGAGTTTTAAATAGGTACAGCGTACGTAGGCGGGCGGGTAGCCGGGAGTTACACTGCAAACTGTCCCCTACTCCACAACCATAACCCCCACACCACTACCCTCATCCCTCCCCCCATCTCGCCACGCAGATCGATGGGGAGGCCAGACAGAGATGGGGAAGGGATAGGGGGTCCAGACATGGGTGGGGGAAGGAATAGGGGAGGCACAGAGAGAGAGAAAGAGAGGAAGGGGGCAGTAATGGAGGTGCGTGGGGGTGGCGAATGTTGTGTGAAGCCATTCACTATTAGGGAAGGTGAGGTCTGGGCGGTGTCAACCCTCTCTCCTGCCTCCCTCCACCACCACCACTCATTCACCATCACTCAAACCAAGGACGATTGTCAGATTTGACAACAGGTGATTTTTACATGTTGGGTAGTTTAGATGCTCGTCTGTCTTCATGCAGCGTGCTGGGGGGGGGTCATCTTGCTGTCCCTCCCTGCCTCACACCCCACCCACCCATTATTCTGGCTTCCACTCCACTCCTTTACCCCACGCTCCTTTCTTCTTTCTCCAATTTATCAAGTTTATCGGTAAGCATATTTTACTCATCCCAACACTGGTCTGGGACCAGACTTCGGGCAGGAGGAAGGACCCATTTCTTTCTCCATCTCTCCCATTTCTCAGGCACTGTATCATCCTTATCCGTTTAGTGCTTATTCAGTACTACTACTAATAATAATAACCTGTTGATGATAGTCAGGAGATCCAGGCAGCCATTTTGGGCTCAGCGTGTCAAGGAATTTAGGGAGACATCTCAGTCACGCTGTCACTGACTTGTCAGCTTGACAGGTTTGACACAGTTCTTGCAGCTGGTCATAAAGGTCGATTGTCTGGGTCTGGGACCTGTCTCTTGGCACTAGAGTGATCTGAAAGTAGGTCTCTCTCTCTCTCTCTCTCTCTCTCTCTCTCTCTCTCTCTCTCTCTCTCTCTCTCTCTCTCTAATGCTATTTTTTCACAGTGGTTATTTTTCACACGTGTGTGTGTGTGTCATGGAGGGAGAGTAGTGTAGTCAGCCAGGTGTTACCTGATGAAAAAGCCCTATTGTTCATTTGTTAAAAGTTTGTAATTAATAATTCATGTATGTGCGTGCATGTGTGTTTGCTTGCAATTGTGCGTACACTCACTTGTATGTGCGCGCGTGTGTGTATGTTACAAGTGTATGTATGTGGTGCGCTGACGTGCAAGCGTTATGTGCGTGTGCTCACCTAGTTGTGGTTGCAGGGGTCGATTCACAGGTGTTGAAGGTTACAGGTGTTTGTGTGCGTGTTTTTCACCCGGTTCTGGGGTCTTATGTGTTGTGCTGAGAGTAGAGAGAAAATGCCTGTGAGGCGCTAGAGAGAGAGAGAGAGAGAGAGAGAGAGAGAGAGAGAGAGAGAAGAAGAGAGAGCTGGTGGACGAAGGTCTCAGACATTATATGCAGATATTGGCGGTCTCAAGCTCTCTAGCAGTCGCATAATAATAATAATAATAATAATAATAATAATAATAATAATCAATCCATAATAATTGGTCTTTCATGGTGCCACCACCCCGTCTAGGGTGAAGGCTTGGGGTTGTGAGGAAGGGCTATCATGCATTTAGGGTCAACGAGCACATTACGCAGTTGGTTAGGTCGCACACGTGACTCACTAAATATTAGTTCTCACCTGTGAATCACTAAATGTTAAAGGAATAAAAAAGCACAATACTCTGACTGGAATAATACACAAATAACCTGCACATAGGATAATGAAACTTAGGACGACGTTTAGGTCCAAGTCGGACCGAAACGTCGTCATAAGTTTCATTCTCGTATGTGTCAGGTCATAGTTTATACAGTGGGACGCTCCTAGTTATTCGCTTATCCTCGTACGTTATTCTTCATAGAAACTTTCCTGTTTTACATGTGTAGTTGTGTCCATGCTAATGTATTTCCTGCTACCCCAGCTTGCTCCTCTAGTTTGTTAATTAGCCTTGAGTATGACATCCTATCTGAAGTTTTTTTTATAGTCCATGAATTTGTAGTCCACCCATTCCTCTTTAATGTCTGACTTCAGTTAGATTTTTGTATGGCTGCGGCTTTCATGTGAAATTATGAATTCACTTTATGTAGGTTGCACACTACAATGGCCCTTATCACACATGTGACGGTCACATGTGAGAGACTTGTGTAGGAAGGTCGAGGACCACTGCTCTTTAGGGGTTGTAAGGGACCACCTGCAACTCTAGAATCTGATTAAAAAAAATCATCGGTAGATTTTCCTGAATTTAGTACTCCACAGTCCTTGTGGGACACTTCATTCATCGTTTCTTTATAGTCGCCTTTCCTCTGCAGGAGGATGAACGCATTGTTCAGCGATCACTTGTTCGGTGGGGCACTCCATGTTTATTTCTTTCACTATCAATGTCAGTGGAAGTGATGATAAGGCCCAGTCTCACCGGTTCCTCATTTCCTTTTAATCTCTTTGGTCGCGGAAGTTTTTTTTTTTTTGTTATGAATGAGTAAAGGTTGTTGAGGCGGGTATTCAAGCAGGAGGAGGCTGGAATTAATCCTTGAGATACCACTGCCACCAGTGTCCTCGGATCACGATAAAAGCATGTAGCTTGGCTGCATGCGTGGCCTTTGAAGGATCGCTGGTCCAGTGGTAAGGTGATACGTACATTGTGTTGTCTCTGGAGGCGGTACAATGTTCGTAGGGTCGAATCCTGGCCTGCCGCAGTTTGGTAAATTATATATATATATATATATATATGCATATGTATATATATATATATATATATATATATATACATATATGCATATGTATATATATATATATATATATATATATATATATATATATATATATATATATATATATATATATATATACATATATATATATATATATATATATATATATATATATATATATATATATATATATATATATATATATATATATAGCCTTATCGTACCTCATCGTGAAGCTATGTATGGAGCATCCTGCCTCCACTACTCCACTCTCCAGATTGTTCCACCTCCTTACAACTCTAAGACTGAAGAAATACTTCCTAACATCCCTATGAGTTATTTGAGTTGTCAACTTCCAGTTGTGTTCCCTTGTTATTGTGTCCCATCTCTGAAACATTCTGGCCCGGTCCACCTTGTCAATTCCTCTCAGTATTTTATATGTCGTTATCATGTGTGTGTGTGTGTGTGTGTGTGTGTGTGTGTGTGTGTGTGTGTGTGTGTGTGTATGTGTGTGTGTGTGTGTGTGTAGACATGACCAAGGAGGGGAGGGCCCCTCTTTGGGTCTATTTTTAGCAAGTTGCTCCATGGCTATCCTACCTCCCTCATGTTGGTGGGGAGACCTCTTCCTCGTCCCTTACCCTCATCCATCCCCCGTCCACCTCCCCCTCCCGAGCCGCCACCTTTCTCCTCTCTTCCCCTCCTTCCTCTCTCTCTCTCCTCCTTCCCTACCCTCCCACCCTAATCTCTTTTTTTTCTGGTTGCTACAGTCTGTGAGCGCAGACGCTGTTCTCCCACTCCGCTTATACTGTGTCCTCTCTACACTTTTCCTTTCCTCTTTGACTCTCTCTCTCTCTCTCTCTCTCTCTCTCTCTCTCTCTCTCTCTCTCTCTCTCTCTCTCTAACTCATGTTCCTTTCCACAACACTGAGCCTGCTTCAGCGCCTGCTGTTGTATCCATCAGGAGAAAACATCACCTGACACACTCATTGTGGTATGATGACACGTGTTCAGTGGTAGTGTTATGACGGAGCCTCGGCGAGGACCAACCACTGGCGCCTGCTGTGATGATCTCTGGTGTCTACTAACACAGATGTTAAGGTCATTGTGTTGGGTCGTGACGGAGCGACCGTTGGAATTAGTAATGGGTTGATGAATGAGACACTTGTTCTGGAAACGTTTCGCCAGCCAGTAGCTTCTTCAGTCCAATGTGGAGAAGAAGGGAGGAAGACGAGGAGCTCAGACTGGAGTTGACGTGTTCACTGTCATCAATCTTGATTGATGGACTGAACACATCGACTCCAGGCTGAGTGACTAATGACCACAAACTCTTCCTTATCTCCGTATTGGACTGAAGAATCCACTGGCTGGCGAAACGTTTCAAGAATTAAGATGCTAAAATGTTACACAAGTTTCTCATTTATTAACTTGTCGGTTTTCTTAACCATTTCTTGACATCAGTGGTGGGTGTGGAGCGGGGTCAGGGGCAGTGGTCTCCTGCGCTGGTAGTGGTCAGGGGCAGTGGTCTCCTGCGCTGGTAGTGGTCAGGGGCAGTGGTCTCCTGCGCTGGTAGTGGTCAGGGGCAGTGGTCTCCTGCGCTGGTAGTGGTCAGGGGCAGTGGTCTCCTGCGCTGGTAGTGGTCAGGGGCAGTGGTCTCCTGCGCTGGTAGTGGTCAGGGGCAGTGGTCTCCTGCGCTGGTAGTGGTCAGGGGCAGTGGTCTCCTGCGCTGGTAGTGGTCAGGGGCAGTGGTCTCCTGCGCTGGTAGTGGCTGCCCTCCTTCCTCGTACTCTAAAATAATACAAGAATTGCGCAATGTGGTGCAGGTTACAGACTGTGTAAGAAGAGTTGTTTTCATAACCTGTTCTCCAGAGGCAGGACGCTGTTTTTTTTACTACGTATATGGTTAATCCAATAAGATCACAGTAAACAGTGTAGGCCTTCTGCAGTGTTCCTCCATTCTTATGTTTTAACGTAAACAGGTGATATCCCAGTAAACAGGTGATAACACAGTAAACAGGTGATATCACAGTAAACAGGTGATAACACAGTAAACAGGTGATATCACAGTAAACAGGTGATATCACAGTAAACAGGTTATATCACAGTATTGAAAACATTGTGAAAAAATAGTGAAATTCCCAGCGCTTTCGTAATTTCCAACATTATCAAGTACCTGTAATAATAATAATAATAATAATAATAATAATAATAATAATAATAACATGTAATAATAATATATTTTCAAAAGGCCGAGAAAGTTGTATTAAGCAGGTCTATTTTTGAGAGAAATATGATTGAATCAAGCTTCATAAAAAAAAAAATTGATTTTAATATGAATATTGGTTTAGGATTATACAAATTAGATTCATTTATAATTAATAAAATTTGGGAAGAATATAAACTGACAAGTCCTTGACCATCCCACCCGCATCATCGGGTGTAATGTCTGATGGGACCGTGAGGTGATATCTCAGGCTTATAAGCCTTTTACTATTCTATTATTATTACAGGTCCTTGATAATGTGAGAAATCACGAAAGCGCTTGGAATTTCACTATTTTTTTTCACTGGTTGTTATGCAAATATGGTTATGTAGATTTATTTATGTACAGTGCTCTATTAGATTAGTGAATAAGACACGTACAACACTTGAATATCTTTATTACCGAAACGTTTCACCTGTACAAGAGGCGAAACTTTCCTACAACAAAGATATTCAAGTGTTAAACATGTCTTGTTTATCAACTTGTCACTTGTAATATCACAGTATATCATATTTAGTTCCTCTAATTTACTGTCTCAATGCATTGTTCCTTTTATAATCTAGGATGGTGTGTGTTCTCACCTAGTTGTACTCACCTAGTTGTACTCAGCTGTACTCACCTAGTTGTACTCACCTAGTTGTACTCACCTAGTTGTACTCAGCTGTACTCACCTAGCTGTACTCACCTAGTTATACTCACCTAGTTGTACTCAGCTGTACTCACCTAGTTGTGGTTGCAGGGGTCGATTCATAGCTCCTGGCCCCGCCTCTTCGCTGGTTGGTAGTGTGTGTGTATACTAGCCTATTTGTACTCACCTATTTGTGGTTGCAGGGATCGATTCACAGCTCCTGGCCCCGCCTCTTTGCTGGTGTGTGTGTGCGTTTGTGTGGTGCGCCCGCCCGCGCGTGTGCATTAAATGTCAGCGTTGCTTGGAAGTAAATCTTTGGTAATGCAAGCTTTTAAAGTGGTGGTGTGTGTGTGTGAAGAATGTGTGGGGTAGAGGGAGGTCACTGTACCCGTCATGCTGGGCACTGAGGGCACTGTACCCGTCATGCTGGGCACTGAGGCCACTGTACCCGTCATGCTGGGCACTGAGGGCACTGTACCCGTCATGCTGGGCACTGTGGGCACTGTACCCGTCATGCTGGGCACTGAGGGCACTGTACCCGTCATGCTGGGCACTGAGGGCACTGTACCCGTCATGCTGGGCACTGTGGGCACTGTACCCATCGTGCTGGGCACTGAGGGCACTGTACCCGTCATGCTGGGCACTGAGGTCACTGTACCCGTCATGCTGGGCACTGAGGGCACTGTACCCGTCATGCTGGGCACTGAGGGCACTGTACCCGTCATGCTGGGCACTGAGGGCACTGTACCCGTCATGCTGGGCACTGAGGGCACTGTACCCGTCATGCCTGGGTGAGCAGCTGGAGGGCACTGTACCCGTCATGCTGGGCACTGTGGGCACTGTACCCATCGTGCTGGGCACTGAGGGCACTGTACCCGTCATGCTGGGCACTGAGGTCACTGTACCCGTCATGCTGGGCACTGAGGGCACTGTACCCGTCATGCTGGGCACTGAGGGCACTGTACCCGTCATGCTGGGCACTGAGGCCACTGTACCCGTCATGCTGGGCACTGAGGGCACTGTACCCGTCATGCTGGGCACTGTGGGCACTGTACCCATCGTGCTGGGCACTGAGGGCACTGCATCCGTCATTTACTAATGTAAAAAATGGTTCAGAGAACCGACAAGTTGATAAATTAGACACATGTGCAACACTTGGGTATATTTATTATGGAAACGTTTCGCCACACAGTGGCTTCATCAGTCCAATATATGGTGAAGATCAGAAGGAGTTTGAGGTAATTAGTCCCTCAGCTTGGAGTCGGTGTAATCAGTCCATCAATCTTGATAAGATTGATGGACTGATTACATCGACTCCAGGCAACTTTTGTCAAGCTCCTAGAGAGCGAAACGTTGCCACAATAAAATGTCACATTAGTTGCATCTGTGTCCATTTACCTAACATTGTGTGGGTAATTCTACCATTATTACTAATGAGCTACCTCTTCATCGTTCACCCTGAGTGTAGCAATAGTAGCATCGAGACGCCACCAGTGTTTACCAGTCTCCCTGTTCCTCATCTGACTGTAACCTTGAAACAAGTTTTTACATGCCGCTGGGCATATGCTGTTACTGTGGGCCCCGCTTATACAGCACGTGCCGCTGGGCATATGCTGTTACTGTGGGCCCCGCTTATACAGCACGTGCCGCTGGGCATATGCTGTTACTGTGGGCCCCGCTTATACAGAACGTTAGGAAGTCTGAATAAATAAAGAATCGGTATAATTGAAAACCGCTGCATTAGTGAAACGCCTTAAAGCTAAGTGCTGTAAAGCGGGGCCCTCCATTATTCAGGAAACAGCTTAATGATAATTAGCAAGTATCGCTGCCTCAGTAGGAATCGAATTTTGGATTTATCGTATATGAAGAACCTTATGGTGATCCTTACGTAGTTCAATCTCTCACTTCCAGTCTGGATAACACATTATCTTATTTCTTCACTGTCTTATTTGTTACTCTTGCCAGAATGCTCTTTGACAGGGTTCCGGGAAACTGCCATTGTAGTAATGATGCGCTCTTTATCTGTGTTCTTTTTCTGGTAAGATGTGTTCCTTCTTGGATGCCATGGTCATAATTGTTACTTGGTAGATTGCTTGCTTTCCACCAGTCTTTATTTATAATACCAGCAGTTACTTGTTGTCTTCCATGTCACAGTTGCTTGCCTTCCTCTCCAACCTGCTTGTCTTCCTTGTTTTTCATTGAAATAATTATTCTTTCAGTAATTCATGTATGGGTTCAGTGCTCTTCTGTAAGATCTCCGTGTGCTCTCTGTATCCTTCTCTGTTGTGTTACTTCCCAGTTATGTTTTTCAGGCTATGAGCAGCGGCCGTGACTCACATACACATACTTGCATTTTCAGGACAGCTCACCTGCCATTGTCGGCTACCCAGGGAGGGAAGAGCCTCCTTTCCTTCCTTTATCTTCCTGCCTTCCCCTCCCTCCCTCGCTGCCAATATTCACTATCATCTTCCTGCCTCTCTGCTTTTACGTGTGACCGGTTTTGAGAGCTCTTTTAACCACGCAGACCAACTTGAGTTCAGTTTCATTGACCTGGTCAGCCAGGCTACTTGTGGTAGTGGCACCCAATCGCACATAACCATTAAAACCCGGCTGATCTGGCACTTGTAGATGGAAACTGTCATGTTTCTTGAAGTCTTCTATTCTCGTTCCGGAAATATTTCTGATATCTGATTGTACTGTGTTGAAGAGTCTTGGGCCACGTATGTTGGCACAGTGGTCTCAAACTGTACTCATGGTTCCTCTGGGCTTCACTGAGTTAATTTCACTCTTCCATATCAGACACTCCAAGAACTTTTTATACCAGTGTGCAGGTATATATATATATATATATATATATATATATATATATATATATATATATATATAAAAGAATATTCAAATGGCTTCAGGAAGAAATCCAAATATTCTTCCTTGAAGACTTTTATCTATCTACCTATCTATATATATATATATATATATATATATATATATATATATATATATATATATATATATATACATAGAAAGATAGTGTGTGTGTTTTTGTATGTTTACGGAAAATAATGGTAACCCGGGGTGATGAGGTATTAAAGGAGGTTAAATTCCAGGCTGGCTGGCAGATGGATGGACTGCTGGAGCCGGTCTGGAATGCGGAAACTACAATCGTGGGGAAGAAGGAAGGGAAGGAGAATATGATGGAAATAGAGATGTTTGCTGGAAGAAGTTGAATATCATAACATTCCCTTTTCCCTTCTCTTCTCCTCACCTCCCTTCCTCTCAAAATATTTTCCCCTCCCCTTCCCCTCTTTCTCAGAGTTGTGGTGGTGTTTATTGGGATTTTCATCAGCTATTTGCTTTTAAAATATTGTACTGCAGTACCTTACGTTTTTCCTTATTTTCTATTTTTCAAATTTCTTTTAGTTGCTTCCTCTTCATTTGCTCCCCTTTTTTTTATCCCCATCTTTCCCCTCCTCGCCCTCTTCAATCCTCTTTCCTGCTTGTTCTGCTCTTCCTGCTTGTTCTGCTCTTCCTGCTTGTTCTGCTCTTCCTGCTTGTTCTGCTCTTACTGCTTGTTCTGCTCTTACTGGTCTAGTGACGACCACCGAGGCAATGTTAAGTAAAACACCACCACACTCAGATCACCGGCTATATTAGCTTCAGTAAATACATACCATTATAGTAAGTTAAGCTTAACATCTTTATTATGCACCCGATACCCACTCTGTGGGTGGTAGTCAAAAGATTACAGAGGTACATAATGGGTCCAGGGACTGGACCCCAAAGTTTTGATAGCTGAACAAGTTACAGTGGTAATGAACTGTTGACATGTTTATATCTGGTCAATCGTAATGAGTTATTTATGCAGACATTATGTCACACACACACACAAAACTAGTCTGGCTGATAGTCTAATTGGTGGTCTGGGGGTGACAACATTGTGGTTTATTAGTGAAAATCTTCTGGGCTTGATTGTTCATTAGGCAATCTCTGCTCCTGTCTCTCACCCTCTTCCACTGAGAGATTGTGATTCCCAGGCAATAGTAACTCCAGCTCTGTTGGAACGAAATCTTTGCAGCTTTGGTAAGTGCTGTATCCTTAATGGAATAAGTGACGATGTCTTCATTGACCTACTGAAGTCTCCAACATTTCATAGCTGTGTATGTAACAGCACTGCTGATGTAGCTAAGCTTTCTAAATATTTTTTTCCTCTCTCACTGAGTGACAGGCATGAAGGTCAAAGAATGCAACCCTCAGCAGACTGCTCTGCTTACTAAGTTCTGTTGCCTTCCCCCTTTACCCCTCCCATTTCCCCCTCCTCCTCCCACTCCATGTGCATGCCTCCCCAACCCCCGATCCTGTGTTCTCAAGATCACAAGGTAGTGGAAAACAGTAGTCATTATCTTTTGTTTCTAGACACACAGAGTAAAACAAAAGTGTTCTCATTGCCAACACCAGCAGCGTTTTTTCTTGTCATGTTAAGGATATAAGAACATAAAAAAAGGTACACTGTAGCAGATCTATTGGCCCATACTAGGCAAGTCCTTCTCAGACCCAAACCCACTAACAAAAATATTTGCCAACCCATTTTCAATGCTATCCAAGGAATAAGTTGACCATATTCATTGCATAAGTTGGTCATCTCGCAGAATTCTGCTTCGAGGTTTCATAGACGCCGTCTTGGTATATTGACAGTTAAAGAGGACATTTCTAACATGAATCTCAACATTGCCTCGCATGGGCCAGTAGGCCTGCTGCAGTGTTCCTTCTTTCTTATGTTCTTATTATTTCTTCATAACACACTTGACCTCACCTGACCTTGGATGTCACCTCACATACCACTGAATTAACCACCTCAGATACTATTTCCCCAAGGTTGAGGGACTGATTACATCATCTTCAGTTCACTACTACACCTGCTGCTGCCTCTGTATTTGACTGAAGAAGTCTACTGTGTAGGCGAAATATTTCAACAATAAAGATATCCAACTGTTGCACATGTGTCTTAATCAACAGCTGGTCGGTATTTTATACCATTTTCAATATGCCTTATGGTTGTCTTCTCATAGTTTTGACGTGATTACTAGCTGTCATGACTCACCATGGGTTCGGTATCCACCGCTCCGTCATTATATGATTACTCACATCCCCAATTAATTCTTCACTACTTGATAATGGTTTAAGGACGAAATAAGATACTACCCAGTGTTTTTCATATTTTTGTTTTTAACAGACTGGCCATCTCCCACCAAGGTACGGTGACTCGGAAAAGGAAACACGTTCACCATCATTCATTTAATAGCTCTCTTGGGCCAGAAATGTACAAACATCACAACTCAAGTGACCCTCTCTAAAGTGCAGCATCAGAGTGCAGACACTACTTCCCACCACCACCACCACCACTGAAGTCCGGCTAACTGATTTAGCTGGACTTTCATGGGGTTTCTTACGAATTATTCCAGCCACGGTATTTGAGATAGTTTTAATATCGAGTAAGCCGTACAAGTTAATCAAAAAGCAAAAGATTGGATCCAGAGATTAAATTCGAGACGAAGACAAGAATGTGAGGATACACATGATAACATCACTGACATTGCTGGCAAACCTGAGATCTTCCTACAGATATACTCAGTGTTATCCAAGACATTATGCATCACGTATGTCAGGCCAAGCTTAAAATATCTTTATGGAGCTCACTCATAGTCAGACATGAAACGAAACCTGAGAAAATCATTGAATTCGGGCTAGTACAGGAGTGGAGGGTAATAAACTCCAAGGAAACACTATTGGAACCGAAATTCGTGTCACTGGTGGAACGAACAATCAGGATGGGGGTTAATCACGACATACTAGCTACGTATAAGAATTAAAGAATAAAGATTTTATTTCTTTGTTAAGGTTACAATGTGTAATTACAATTCTGGTTTGCTAATTACAAAGAAAGCCACTATCATGCCGGGGCATTTCTGGCAGGAAATAAAATACGGGGATATGCAAGTGAATTTATAACAAGGGTAGCAACCATAAAGCATTCTTCTGCCTACGCCTGTGTTTTCTCTAACAAGTTGATTGTCAACAACACCCACCCCTTGTAGTCTGTCTCACTACTTCCACTTTCTCTCTCTCTCTCTTCCTCTCCTTTTCTCCCTCCCTTCCCCTCCTTTCTACCATCTTCAAGCAAGGCTGAAAAAATAGCAGTTATTTCTGGGAGATCATTATTCACAATATAGTGAGAGTGGGAGTCTTGTACTGGCCGCACCTCATGCCAAAATTAAGTAAGTTGCTGGGCATGTGGGGCCGCTTTTTTTTTTGGGGAACTTCTTGTTAGAGAGGAACGATGTCGTTGCCTGCACCATGGTGAGATGATGTTGGTATGTTAGTTGCCATCATCACGTAAGGCGGTAGTAAGACTGCTGCTGAGTCTTATAAACCTGACACTGCTCCTTATTATGCACTATTGACATTTATTGACATTTATATATATATATATATATATATATATATATATATATATATATATATATATATATATATATATATATATATATATATACTCACATAGTTCCTTGATAATGTGAGTAGTCACAGAAAGCGCTTGGAATTCCTCTATTTTTTTCATAGTGGTTGTCTTGCATATTGTGATATCACCTGTTTAGTGTGATCTTTTTGTATCATATATATAATATATATATATATATATATATATATATATATATATATATATATATATATATATATATATATACTAATCAGAAGTAAATTAAATAACGACGGCAGTAAGTCTGACAGGGTACCTCCCTTGTTAGTTCTCTATCCTTAACCCCATCCATCGTTAACTCCCTCATTAACCCCCCTCTCTCGTTAGGACCCACCCCTCGTTAACCTCCCTTCCTCGTTAGGTCCCATCCCTTTGTTAACCCCTCCCTTATTAGGTCCCACCCCTTGTTAACCCCTCCCTCGTTAGGTCCCACGGTCCCACCCCTTGTTAACCCCATCCCTAGTTAGGTCCCACTCCTTATTAACCCCTTTCTTGTTAGGTCCCACCCCTTGTTAGGCTGTTAGTCCCCTTCCCAACTTAACACAAACTATATCTGGTTGACACTGGTTGTCAGAGCGCCGTATCTGGACCCAACTAGTTTGTGGGATTCCATACTGGTTCCTCGAGCGTGGGGTCTTGACTCTAGTTCCCTTCCAGGGAGGGTACCTTGATGCCTCGAGCGTGGGGTCTTGACTCTAGTTCCCTTCCAGGGAGGGTACCTTGATGCCTCGAGCGTGGGGTATTGACTAGTTACCTTCCAAGGAGGGTACCTTGATGCCTCGAGCGTGGGGTCTTTACTCTAGTTCCCTTCCAGGGAGGGTACCTTGTTGCCTCAAGCGTGGGGTCTTGACTCTAGTTCCCTTCCAGGGAGGGTACCTTGATGCCTGGAGCGTGGGATCTTCACTCTAGTTACCTTCCAGGGAAGGTACCTTGATGCCTGGAGCGTGGGGCCTTTACTCTAGTTACCTTCCAGGGAGGGTACCTTGATGCCTCGAGCGTGGGGTCTTGACTCTAGTTCCCTTCCAAGGAGGGTACCTTGATGCCTGGAGCATGGGTCTTGACTAGTTCCCTTCCAGGAAGGGTACCTTGATGCCTGGAGCGTGGGGTCTTTAGTTACCTTCCTGGGAGGGTACCTTAGGATACCCATAGGATACCTGGAGGGTGCTGCGGGGGTCAACGCCCCCTAGGCCCAGTCCATGACCATGTTGTTTTATGCCTAAAGCATCTATGTGCCCTTAGAGCCATTAAACAATGACAAAAGCCGGCAAGTGAAAATAAAAAAACACTGGTAGCAGATAATCCTTTTTATAAAACGTTTCGCCCAAGGCAAAGCTTTATTAAGTTTACAGGAATAAGAAAATCTTTATAAGAAAAATGAGTAGCACGAGGTCAAGCAGTTCGTTTACCCCGCCTACTCTCACTAATACCTGACCTCAGCTGTATTTGATCTCGCATTTTCCTGACCTCACATGTGACCTGTCTTTCTACGTGCCTGACCTCAGGGTGCTAGTTTGCTGGGTATTAGCTTGTTCTTACATTCTTGACAGAGCCCAGCCTTGGGTGAAACGTGTCTATTTAAATGTTCGTAATATACTTTTTGTATGCCCATAACATCTGTGTCCTCAAGATCATTGTATAAAAACTAACTAAAGTCTGTGAGAAAAAAAATAATACGTTATGTAGAGTTACTAACCCGATAAAGTCAGCGAGTGGACTTATTTCCACTGGTGCTCTTAGACATAACCTACACGCGGTGCATTGCTATGTAGTTGGGTGTCCATACTTGAGTTGAACTCCGACGCAATTATTGATTTTACGAGGCCCCTGAGAGGTGACGATTCGAGACTTAGAGACTACAGTAGTCTATTGGCAAACGTTTTAACTTTCGAGTTTGTATATTTGACTCGATATGGGCTCCATATTATTATATATTACACTCGTGGGGAAGTGCTAAACCTGGGGCTCCATATTATTGCTGCATACTCAGGTGATGACCAGAAGTACTGAAGGCCCGTCAAAAATTGTACAAATCTTGGTAATCGATACCGACAGAGGTTAGAATGTAAATAAGACACGTCATCAAACACTAGGACGTAGAGCCTAGTACTGAAAGTTTATTTTCTATGTCCAAGTGTTTGTTCACCTGTCTTTTTTTTTAATGGTCTGAAACGTCAGCTTTTCATTAGTCTGATGTTTTATGGTTTGCTCAGGGCCTTGGGAAGGAGGGGGAAGGGGCGATGAACCCTTCTTGCTTGAGGAGGGGAGGGTTCCTCCAAGGTGGCATTTTGTCACCGCTCTTCTTTATCCACGTGTTCTTTTTATTACTTTGTGCTTGTCAGTCCCTTCAGAGGAAGTGCAGTGATGCTGGAAAAGAGCTCTTGTTCCAAACAACTGGCCCTCCCCTACCCTTCTGTGGATTAAACCTGATTACTTCTTCAGGCATTGTATAGCCCCTGAGGATTAGCATTCTCAAATGAAAATAATAATAATAATCTAAGTACACTCAGTAACGATATCAGTACCTTTAAACCCACTGTACCATTGACTAACCACACTTTAATGTGTGGGATGCACATACAGACTAACCATAGGTACATTTCTGCAGTAGAGGTCGACAAGTACGAAGATGACTGGCAAGTCTTGCGTGTTCCTTGATCTGAAGCTTTGTAAGTTCGCCAGCACCACCTCGACACTATCAAAATATTGCTTGACCATTCCTAACTTCATTCACCGTACCACTCGAGGGATGAGGGGACGCGTGCTAAGATTGAGCAACGTTAATTAAACAAGCCATTGTTAAACAAGCCATCATTAGACAAGCCACCAGCTAGATCATTGGGATCAATATGACTAACTTTTTTTTTTAATCTTTATTTATACATGTACAAGGTATACAGACCTAGTTGACATCAATGACATACTACTATATAGAAAGCCCCTTGTTATGCAGAGCATTTTGAGCAAATTAGGTAAATTTTGTCCCCAAGATGCGACCCACACCAGTCGACGAACACCCAGGTACCCATTTTAAACTGATGGATGAACATGGACAGCAGGTGTCTTAAGGAAATACGTCCTAATGTTTCCAACCGTACCGGGATTGAACCACGAACGTTAGTGTGTTAACTGAGTGCGCTACCAATCGAGCTACGGGACACATTAATTACATGAATGTCACATTAATCACATCACACTATCACTTCTGACTCATGACAGTCGTAGCAACACGACTGTATACAACCCAAGGAACATGCAAGTAACGTTGCAACCTGTGGCAAGCTGGTCTTGCAACTTGTAGGTCTGCACTCTTATCACTCGCTAGCCATGGGCTCCAATCTTCCCTGTTCATTCAGATCACTAACATTAGTTTCACTGTAACTGACATAAACTGGTAAATTAGACACATATGCTGAGCATAACTCTATTAGCAACGATGCTATGGAAATTCGGTGTTTTTTTGTGTATTATTAGGTTTAGTTTGGTTATGTTTGATCATGTTTAATTTGGTTATGATTGGTTTAGTGAGTTTTACTTAGGTTTCATAATATTTGAACACATGAGACGATCAGTTAAGAGTGAAGTGTGCACTGTCGTCAGGCAGAAAGTTAAATTACACTTGCTTGTATTATTGGTATACATTATGTATATCATTAATAGAAGCAACTACTTGTTGAGCATGATACGTGTATAACAATACATCTTTAACGTTGAAATGGTTCGTCTGCTTAGCAGGCTTCTTCAGTTTAATACAGAGGTGACTTAAATATTAGACATCAGAAGATGGCCACTCAGCCATGGTAAGTGTTCAGAACTAGACGTCTTACTCTCACTTGCTATATCACTGAGCGATACACAACCTTGTGTAACATCACTGAGTTATACACAATCTTGGGTAACATCACTGAGCGATACACAGCCTTGGGTAACATCACTGAGCGATACACAGCCTTGTGTAACATCACCGAGTTATACACAATCTTGTGTAACATATCCTCTCCTAACTCTATTTATCTCTTTGTTAGCTACACATATGTAAAAGGTCTCCTGCATACTGAACACTACGTACGTCATCCTTATTATTACTGTTTATATAACTCTTATTATACCGCAGATGACGGGAGGCGGTTGCAAGCGGTCTATTGTCCCTTGCAACTTGCAAGAGTATCCTCTCAAGTGTTCTCGCTTCCTGCGACACGAACACAACCACTTGTGTATTTACGGAACAATGATTACTGATACTTTGGTGTTCACTAGAAAGACGACCATCTCTGTGGACCTTGAGTTTATGATCCTCTCACCTCTTGATGACTTTGTCCCTGTGTAGATGAATGGTTCATCGAACCGACAAGTTATAAATTAGACACATATGCAACACTTGGGTATCTTTATTGAGGAAACGTTTCGCCACACAGTGGCTTCATCAGTCCAATACAAAATAGAAAGGTGTAAGGAGAGGAGGAGTTTGAGGTAATCAGTCCCTCGGCCTGGAGTCGATGTGTTCAGTCCATCAATCTTGTAGAAAGTACTGCATATGTCCGTAGAGGTGGCTTATATACTGTAGTCAGGTGAGGCGAAGCAGCAGGAGGCGGGGTCATACAAACGAATTCTTCAACACTTGTCCAACCTTTGGACGAAGACCTACTTCGACTAGTGGATGGTACCACTATGACCCCGCCTGATTACCTGATTACCTGATTACCTCATATTTTGTATGTAATTCTTCACATTATGTCCTTGTATTGGTAAAGCCACTGGTTGGAGAAACGTCTACAAATATAGATACTCAGATGTTGCATACGTGTCTAATTCTTCATCGTCCTGTCAGTATCCTCTAAGACCTGCGTCAGGAAACACTTGTCATGTTTCCTGACAAACCTTACCTAAACTCACATTTTATGATATATCTATTCCTACTCACTCATAACATCTATGCTCAAGCACCTTTATATTGTTTTACACTTTAACCCATCACATCATAAATTTTAACGCTTCGATGCATAAGTCTCAGTATTATTCGAATGTTTTATTACACTTCGTATATTACTTCGTTTAGTCTTGTTATTAGTATTGTATCCACAGGGAAGTGCTAAACGTGTAGGGATCTTACTGCACCGGGAAATGAGATGTAATTATGTTCTATGGAAGAGGAGGGTTGATCTAACTCCTGTGGTCAAAAGTCTCTCACTGTCATTAAGAAACTCCACCTGAGGGACCAGTTATTTTAAACATTATATTATGTCAAACCTTTACTTATTTTGACGAGGTTCCTACGTGAGTATTAACTCTAGCAATAGTGACCCTTTCCTTCCCCGCCCCGGGTAACTTCACACATAACTGCTAATTAGTTTAAAGTATGTCAAGTCGGAGCTGTGAAAGGTTATCATGTTTTAGTGTGAGTAGCGTCAAGACTATCAGTCATAATGCTATATTATTATTCTGAGTAAAATTGGTGATGAGATCAACACCTCTAAACCAGCTGAAACACAAGTCACTAGATAATAATAATATTAGTAATTTTATTTAAGTATGTCAGGTGCACACACAGCCTAAACATAAATATATTTGTGGGGTAGTGATGGTAAAGTTAGATGATGACTCAGGCAGATCTTGTGTGCTCTTCCCCACAGCTATGTAAGGCTGTGTCCCGCCACGCTCTCCCTCACTGCCCTCCCTCCTCTTCCCAAGTCCCACATCAAATGTAGGCTCACTTTTTGACCGAAACTTAGCTATTGCACCGACTACTGCTCTCATTTCGCAATCCTCTCGCCCCTAACGTGTGCACCCCCTTCCAATCTCAACGCTGTTTGATCTACACGTGTTTAGCGCTTGTTTTTTATATAATACACAAATAACCCGCACATAGGAAAGAGAAGCTTAACGACGTCGTTTCGGTCCCACTTGGACCGAAACGTCGTCATAAGTTTCTTTCTTCAATGTGTGGGTTATTTGTGTATTGTTCCAGTCACGGTATTGTGCCATTTGTTTTTCAATATAATAATACTGTGTAAGACTGTGTGTACAGTCTTACACCCAACGTCCCCACCAGACGTGGCAGTAATGAGTTAGACAAAATTTCTTTACTACTAAGATAAAATCTGCATGCTGATAACATAGAGGCAATGTAATCATAAATGACATCTGATTTAGCATAATGAAAAAAAATTACTCTGGACGAAAGTCAAGTCCCCATATACCAGCTGTCCTTGTTCACGTAGCAGTAAAATAGGTACCTGGGTGTTAGTCGACTGTTGTGGGTTGCACATTAGGCTTGGGGGGTTGGGAGGGAGGGGAATATTATCTTAGATATTGCTAGGCTTTAAAATTATCTAAGGCAGGATAATGGCTATTAATTTGTAAACTGAAACATGCACACATAAAGAATTTGGTTATTCAAGAGTTATTTCAAACATGTCATTGCTAAATCAGTTTTACCAAAACTGTAGAAAATTAAAATATTATACCACACTAAGATTGATATAATTTCCATTTGAGATCAGTTGTCTTTACGATATCCTAGGATGGACTACTAAGTAGTGATCGTTTATTTTTTTTATAGGTTATGGAAGGTAGCTGGATTAGTCCAGAGGATACTTAACCACTGAATTGGTCATCATGTAATCAAGACCCGCGTCAGGAAACACAGTTGTTTCCTGACTAATAATACACTGCCACCACCCTTATCTCAGACTCTTATTTATATGACTGTAATTATCCCTTCCCCGGGGGTGCCTTGATGCTAAAGGGATCTTGTATCGAAGAATTTGAGTTATCTCCCTCTTCCCGTTCAGTATTTAAGGCAACTTCCTTGAAGGGTTACAATAAAGGTGTTACTCTACAGGGTTTTTTTTAGGTATCGGATGAATGTGCAGAAAAGGAAGAAAAATTAATAAAGAAGACTTGATAACATTGCAAGTGTAAAGCGAGAATACAATATTGCACAAAGATATTATCTGATAAGTTCTTTACATAGACACGTAAGTGAGCATTAGCTTGTCTGTCTCGCGATTAATCAACGGAGGATCAAGCCACCATCACTCCTGCTGTGACCCACACGGGTCTACCGCTTCATAAGGACAATATATTATTATAGTAGACAAATTTGAATTCTGAGAGTAATACATCCGGGAAGTCCCAGTGGTGAGTTGAAAATTAAACAGTTGTGATGGGAATGCGCGTGACCGTGTTGAAGATCAGTTACTCCACATGCAGCAGCAGTACACCAGGTAGATCAGTCACCACCAGGAGTAGGTGCACTCTCCACTAATCCCGACCCATAAAGAGTTATATCTAATGGTTATAATTATAACCATAATTTTTCAAGAGGTTGAAGTGGTAAGCCAGCGGAAGCCTTCGGTCAGATGACCAGAAGCTCCAGCTGCGGGTCAGGAAACACTTGTCCTCTTTCCTGACAAACCTTGCCTAACTGAGGCATATAGTATACGCTATCTGTAATTATTGTTGAAACTTGCAGTCACAGTATATAAGCCATGAGCATTTTTGCATGTGAAATGAACACGGCTAGATGATCTTCATCTTATGACAGAACAAGGGCAGTTATGACAGTAAATTCTTATTTGCACATTATTTCTCTCACGGGGGACCTTTATGACTTGACACATTATATCAACTATTTATTAATTACTTTATCTGGTGACGAGCGACGCGGAGGGAATCTCGAGTTTTGAGATATCTTATCATTAACCTTGGAGTGGCATTTCCTATAAGGTCGTGGAACTAGAGGGGAAAAGAGAGGTAAAGGGGAAGAAGACTGAGGGGAATGAGAGAATGCAAGGACTGAGTAGAACACTTTATGACTGTGTTGAGCTGTTAAGATTGTTGATAGTCGCTGGTATAATACAATTACACGAGGGTATACAATACAGTGGTCTGTTAATGAAATACAGTACCTTTAAATAGATGCCTTGGTGGTAGTGTATTTATATTGTATGAAGGTGTATTGTACGAGGATGTACTTGCATTATAAGAGTGTTTATTTTTGATGTGCCCAGAGCATTTGAGCCTTCAAGAAAGTTGAAAAATGATATGTACGCAAACCTAAATAAAATCTTCCATACATTTTGTGGTGTAGTGCGCAGTAACCTGAGCAACATTCATGTTAGTATTGCAGGTTTCACAAGACAGATCTATGCTACTTGAGTGTAATATGCTGAAGTCGTGCACTCCTCTTATGTGCTCGCGCGCGCGCACACACACACACACACATACATACACACACACACACACACACACACCTTTAAAAAGAGGTATAATAAAGCTCATGGAGCAGGAAGAGTGATCTAGTAGCGACCAGTGAAGAGGCGGGGACAGGAGCTGTGACTCGACCCCTGCAACCACAACTTGGTGAGTACACACACTGAGAGGAATTGACAAGTTGGCTAGGGAAAGAATGTTTCAGAGACGGGCAACAGCAACAAGGGGTCACAACTGGAAGTTGAAAACTCGGATGAGTCACCGGAATGTTAGGAAGTATTTCTTCATTCATAGAGTTGTCAGGAATTGGAACAATCTGGAGAGTGATGTAGTGGAAGCAGGAGGCAGGATCCGTACATACATTTAAGAGATACGACACAGCTCATGGAACAGGGAGAGAGTGGACCTAGTAGCGACCCCTGCAACTACAAATAGGTGAGTACACACACACACTATGCAGCATCAGGTAGCAGCCTCCTCTTGATCAAGAATGTTGAAAAGCTTGAAAATGTGCAAAGGTTTGCAACTATTCTTGTCTCAGAGACAAGAGGATTACATTATGAGGAAAGACTAAAGGAACTGAACCTGAACATCCAGGAAGAGAGGAGGACTAACGAGGGGAAAGGGGGACATGACGATATACGTATTACTAAGAGGACCGATAAGGCTGATAAGGCTATGATATTTTTAACAATGCAAGGGCCAGGTACACAAATTAATTAAAAATACTGATGAGTCATAGGGATGTTAGGAAGTACTTCTTCAGACTCAGGGTAGTAACAAAGTGGAATGAACTGCATGTAGAAGTAGTTGAAGCAAAGTAACTCCATCTCACAAATCTGTGAGCTCTCATTCTCTCTCTCTCTCTCTCTCTCTCTCTCTCTCTCTCTCTCTCTCTCTCTCTCTCTCTCTCTCTCTCTCTCTCTCTCTTCCCTTATTCACTCTAATCCCACGGGTGTTTTTCATGTCATAATCACGTCTTCCTTGGTCCTGATTGACAAGTCTTTATTATGCAACGTTTTGCTCAAAGGTGAGATTTATTTCACAACGTTTCGCTGAAAGCGTCCCTCAAGGGAGGTTCCTTGACGCTGGTGAGGGGCTCTTGATCTAGGGAATTAAATCTGTGCTCCATCTCCACCCCTCACAGGCGCTGTATAATCCATACGTGTTTAGCGCTCCCCTATGATGATAATAATAATTCACTGAATGCTCAGAATTTTGGAGTCATGACTTGAGAAATTTCGAGAGAAATGTTGTCTAATGAAGTCTTCGTCTTCTGTGTATAGTTCCCTGGGCTTCCTCTTCCTCTTTCTCCCCTCCTCCTCCTCCTCTTACTGTTTCTTCACAAAGCTTTGCATCTTGGATTGTCTCTTACTATACTTGATCAGGTACAGTGTGCATACTATTTTAAATCATACTTTAAGGTTCGTGAAAACAGGTTTTAAATCAGTCTTGCTTATACTGAATGTGATATGTTCTCTGATGCGTATTCCTAAGATCTTCCTCCTTGTACGTCGCTGCGCATGTGTTTAATTCATAACATGTCTTTATTGTATCGATAATTTAAATAGAGCAAAAGTATTATATAAGATAAAAACGGAATAATGATTCTAAAAAATGTAAATTAATGTTTAAATTAGCCTATTAGTCTCACGGCCTCTCCTACTGTCATTACTGAAGATTACACCTCGTAGTTAATTTCCTAATCGTGTTTACTGCCTCTACAAGTTACATTAGAACCTCTCACTATCAGTTACCTTGGAGTCTCTCACTGTACAAGTTACCTTGGAGTTTCTCACTGTACAAGTTACCTTGGAGTCTCTCACTGTACAAGTTCCCTTGGAGCCTCACTGCTCTCTTGTCAAGTTTCCCATTAGTTACATGTCATCATCAGTGATACGTGAGATCAATTTCCTTTTTGTGAACACCAGTTTGTAGTTACGAGTAGAATAGTCCTTCCCATCTTTGGATTCAACCTGATTATCTCCCATTCCCAAGGTGCTGTAGGATCCTTACGGATTTAGTGCTTCTCAAATAATAATAATAATAATAATAATAATAACATAGCTGGAAAATATAATTGTGGCTGTGCTGTGCTTTAATGTTTATCAGGTATCCCTCGTGAAAAAACTCCGTCAATTATATATATTATGTATAGAAAATGCTAAACCCGTGAGGGTCAGTTAGCGTACGGCGTAGTGGAGGCTTGACACTCCTTTCGCTAATAGAAACTCAAATTCTCAAAGCCAGACTTCTCCAACTGCTGTTTCAGTATCGAGCCCAGTTGAGATGAAATTTATAATTATTATTTATACATATAGTTTGCCACAGTGATTCCAAAGCCCGTGAAATATCTCCAGCTGGTCTCCAACAGTGGGGACAAGATTGGACAGGTTGACGAGGCTTGAAGAAATATGTGTGTAAACATTGTTGAGTGGTGAGGAGTTAGTGTGACAGTGACGAGAGACCTTCCGCTCTGAGTACAGCACATGGAAGAATGTGTAAACACTGACGCCGTTCAACATTATTTATACATTCTGGGAAGTGTGTATTTTTCGGTGTATATGCATTGAGAGCAGCAGTATATACACTAGGGGTTGTATATCTCAGTAAATATATACTTTATAGTTTACCCTAATCCTCATTTTAGGGACTAAATGTATTTCTGACTGATGTTGCACATGTGAAATACAGCTTTACTGATCCTCTTGCAGTCGATAGGCTTTAAACCTAACACACCAACGATCTGACGCCTCATTGACAGATGCAGCTGGCTACCTAATGTAAATATTTATGTAAGCTGGGAGTAATGTGGTAGTTATAATTGGTTGTACTCGCTGAAGAAGGGATACTATAACTTTCTGTTAGGCTTCGTGGAGGTGTTGTACCTCAGTTTACCTGTGGAAGACTTGAGTGCAGATGACTAGCATCATGTCCCGTAGCTCGGTTGGTAGCGCACTCAGCTCGCTCACTGAGTGTCCGTGGTTCGATCCCCTGTTCGGGTGGAACATTAGGGCGTGTATTATTAAGATACCTGCAGTCCCTGTTCACCTAGCAGCAAAATAGATACCTGAGTGTTAACAGACTGGTGTGGGTCGCATCTTGGGGGACAAAATTAACTTAAGTTGCCCGAAATGCTCTACATAACCAGGAACTTTCTATATAGTGTGTCATTGATGTCAGCTATGGTCTGTATAAGTTGTATCATGTACTTGTAGAAATAGAGATTATTATTATTTGATGCTCACGTTGTTTCGTAACGTGTAGCTTAGTGGTAGTGTTCGGTTTACAACTAAAAGCAGCAGGGTTCGATTCCATGAGTGGGTGAGAAGGATGAGTCTCCTTACACCTGCTGCCCATATTCATCTAGCAGTAAGTAGGCACCTGGGTGTTCAAGCAGACTGTTGTGGGTTGCGTTTTAGGGATGGATTTAAATGGAAATGAGCCATGCTAATGGTCTTCGTGGGATTATCCTGAGTTAATGTTACCCGGGGGTAAATAATTCTGAGGAGCTCCTCAGCTGGAGGATTCTCACTGAGGAATTCTTGAGGTGAAGAGGCGGTGGTATTGACAAGGTATCTACAACATTCTTCAGCCCAGCCTGATACTTATTTCACATATAAATCAGTGTTTGACGTCAAGCTTATTGACGGCTAAGTGGAAGTCCTTCGTTACGGCTCACGGCATCGTGTACGTCACGGCATCGTGTACGCCACGGCATCGTGTACGTCACGGTACCGTGTACTTGGGGTGAGGGCTAGGAATGCAACACTCACCGATATTGCACAATATATCCCACATAAATGTGTCTGCTTTCGGGAATCGGGATAGAATCGACAATAAGTAGTATATCAGGAGAGGTGGTAATGGATAACGAGCACGAAAATCTATGCACGGCCATATTGACCAGACTGGAACGCTCTGGAATGTGACGGTCTGTCAGCGCTAGGCTGCATTGCTGCTTGTGTCTGTGTAACTCAGCATACCTTAGTGACGTCTGTGACAATCCATCCCTAAAATGCAACCCACACACTAGATGAGTACACACACCAATAATAATAAAAATAATCATAATAATAATTTTTCATTGTGCTTAACAGTTCCATTCCTATTCTAAAATATATTTTTATCATTACAGGTAAGATGATGGAGGACCCGGGAACGGTAAGATGTTAAATTATAAATGTATAAGATAGAGCAATATTGGAATATTAATGTAAGGAGAATGAAGGTAACCTCATAATGGTAACAAAAGAGGTGTTCAGTGGGTAAGGTTTGGGTAGCCTATACTCTCGCACTAAAACTGGCCTCCCACACGTGCTACCCTCCACCTCCCAGTTATGTCTGCCTTCTCCCTATATATTGTGTCCCCCCCCCCTCCATAACCATAATTTTTAAAGGGGTGAAGGGGTAAGCCAGCAGAAGGCCTTGGTCAGTTGACCAAAAGCTCCAGCGGCGGTTCATCATATGACTAACACCCGCGTCAGGAAACACTTGTCCCTTTTCTAACAAATCTTACTTAACCTAACCCTTCCCCGTTATCTGTACTAACTTGAAAACAAAATTGTCACACAGGAGACTCTTTGTCAGTAATTAAGGCTGACGTACTGCACTCCATCATCTTTTCATTAACAATGTGGCGATATTCGTTTACTATTCTTGTCAAGATCAAACTTAGCAATAACATTGATAAATGCTAATTCGGTTATTTATCTTCTGTACTGTATCAGCGTCAACACTTTTATTCAGTCAGTTGTGTAGTGACCAGCGTCATGCATGTGGTCATTTTATTCAACCAGGCGACTTAAGAACGCACTTTTTTTTTTTTTTAGTTATGACAAATTTTTAGCTATTTTGTTTGTTCACAGAAAATGTCTCCCTTGACAACGTTGTTGAAGCGTTCAGTGTTTATACACTCCTGAGAAACAGTGGTGGTAGTGTATTGGCGAGGGGGGTGCTTCATGAATATAGTAGTGGTGTATTATGGAGGGGGGTGGTTCATGAATATGGTAGTGCTGGTAGTGTATTGCTCGGCAAGTCTAAGAATGTGGTGGTAGTGATATTAAAAGTAATAATAATAATGTTTTACATGATGATAGGATTGCTGGTGTCTTTTTTTGTCTCATAAGCAAGTGGGATAACAAGTATATCTTGCGTCTTCTACTTACACTACACATACTTGTACCCGGATATATATATACACACCCATTAGGGTTTTCTTCTATTGTCTAATAGTTCTTGTTCTTCTTTATTTCCTCTTACCTCCATGAGGAAGTAGAAAAGAATTCTTCCTCCGTAAGCCATGCGTATCGTAAGAGGCGACTAAAATGGTGAGAGCAAGGAGCTAATAACCCCTTCTCCTGTATACATTACTAAATTTAAAAATAAAGACGAAGTCTTTCTTTGTAGGTCACCCTGCCTCGGTGGGATACGGCCGGTGTCGAAAATAATAATAATAATAATAATAATAGAAAGCTGCTGTGAATATTTCATCGAATTTGTTGCATCTCTCGGCTGTATTTATTATTGTCGAATTTCATTATATCTTAAATCAGTAAATTTTACATATTTTTTCTTGTAATATTTTGAAATTATTTTGTTAGTTATCTATTTAGTCTATTTCCTTAGTAAAATATTGTTTTGAGTAGTAGTAGTAGTAGTATTTCTTTAGGAAGAGCTGTATCCGTTGATATAGCTAAGGACTTCAGAAGGTCAAAGTCTTGCTCAGGGTGAGGGTCATCAAGATAAAGTTAACCCCTCTCATCATCGCACTTCTCACTCACCCTTACCCCTCACACTCCTCCCATCGCCCCTCACTCTCCCCTCGCCCCTCACACTCACCCCTTCCCATGAAAAGCAAATGTTATGCAAATTTTGATTATGACCATTTATAATTTTACACCGAAACTGATGACCTTCTAATGGTATGTAATCTAAGTTAAACTTGTTAAGCTTTATTAGGTAATATATCTTAGCAATTAACAGTTGTAGTTAATGGTTACCTTGGGTGGTGGGAGGGTGTGAGCGACCAAACTGAGAGGGTCCTATGGGTACCATATGATTATTATATTTGTGCCGAAGCGTTAAACTCGTAGGGAGGTGGAGGAGGTGTTGATTCACAGGGAAGACTCCCGGCCCGGGTCTTTACCAGATGGCGACCCGGCTCCGGCTCCCTGGCGTGGGAGTGTCAGAGACCTATGCCTCCCATGGGAGGGGATACCCCTCATCGGCGGGACCAACTGGCCCCAGGCCTAGCCACATTCCCAACCAGCACGAGACATGGAGGTAGATAGATGCTAGGCCTCTCTGGTCTGCCACCTTCCCTAACGGGAAGGGCAGGCTTACGAGCTGCAGATGGTAGCACCTACCCTGCCCTAGAAGGGCTGGGCATGGTGATCACTCGTAGGGGTTACTACAGCAACTGAGTAGACGATTAGATTTGATCCAAAGAAGGGAAGACTGGGGATTCAGTATAAACCTGGAGTCAGCGAATCCTTTCTCACACCGTGTTATTAGTTCCCCAAGTATTCTGTTGACATTTTTCCACGAGATAGACACACAGACACACATACACAGACAGCGGCCCAGTAGCGGCCAGTGAAGAGGCGGGGCCAGGAGCTATGAATCGACCCCTGCAACCACAACTAGGTGAGTACAACTAGGTGAGTACACACACATCACATACACACACAGACACACATACACAGACACAGACACATACAGACACAGATACACATACAGACACACATACACATACACACACACACAGACACACACACACACACACACACACACACACACACACACACACACACACACACACACTGTGTATGTTAGGCCCATATTGGAGTATGCAGCACCAGTTTGGAACCCACACCTAGCCAAGCACGTAAAGAAGCTAGAGAAAGTGCAAAGGTTTGCAACAAGACTTGTCCCGGAGCTAAGGGGTATGTCCTTCGAGGAGAGGTTAAGGGAAATCGACCTGACGACACTGGAGGACAGGAGAGATAGGTGGGACATGATAACGACATATAAAATACTGAGAGGAATTGATAAGGTGGACAGAGACAGAATGTTCCAGAGATGGGACACAGCAACAAGGGGACACAGTTGGAAGTTGAAGACTCAGATGAATCAAAGGGATGTTAGGAAGTATTTCTTCAGTCATAGAGTGGTCGGGAAGTGGAATAGTTTGGGAAGTGATGTAGTGGAGACAGGTTCCATTCATAGCTTTAAGAAGAGGTATGATAAAGCTCATGGCGCAGGGAGAGTGACCCAGTAGCGGCCAGTTTAGAGGCGGGGCCAGGAGCTATGAATCGACCCTGCAACCACAACTAGGTGAATACACAGAATTATACATTCTCACAGAAGAATGCATTAAAATTTGAAGTAGGAAAACTACACGTTTTCTAATCACCGTTTTGGTGAAAATTTAATAATCGGAGGAAGAAGTTGATTAAGAGACCGAATGAAGGAGTGAAGGAACTTGAGAGAGGAGGACGACTAAGAGGTGCGCTCGGGTGTTAGCAGGCTCCAAGACACACGTAAACATTGTGGTTATTGATTACTGAAGTGCTCACCAGCACTCAGGTGGGGCCTTGGCCGGGAATGTCCTGGCTTCTACATATTAATGTTGGAATTTTGTGTGGTGGTAGGGAAGGGAAAGCAGGGGTAGGGGGTGTTAATGTATGCATATTTGTGGTGTGGGTGGATGAATGGGGAGATTGGGTTCTACCTATTTTTAGTAACTAGGACATAGTAATGCTCGTGGTATCCTTCCTGTCCTCTTGATTGCAGGGGTCGAATCACAGCTCCTGGCTCCACTTCTAAGCTTGTGCGTGTGCGTGCGTGCGTATGCATGCACGCGTTTAGGTGTGTGAGTGTACTCAACGAGGTGTACTCATCGAGTTTTATTTACAAAGGTGTAGACTAAGCTCCTGACCTCGCTTCTTAGACCACTTTGATCGCCATCACTGATTCCTGGCCTCTTGGGCCTTATTATATCCACTCGTGAAGCTGTGTATTGAGTTTGCTTCCGCCACTTACTAGTTCAAATCATTCCACTTTTTAACCCCTCTGAGACGAAAGAAATACTTTCTTGCATACCTATGGCTCATTTGTGTCTTCAGTACCCACCTGTGTCCCCTTGATGCAGGCAGCTGGAAAGTATATAAAATCCCAACATTCACATTTTGTGTCAGTCACTAACGAGGGTGTTGAATGGAAGTGAAAAAGGCGAGGCTTGCTTGCAAGGATTCCCTTGGTCTTTGATATCTCACTTACCCACTCTTAAAATATTCCCCGACACCTCGTTAACTCATAACCACTTTAAGTAAGCACTTCTCCCCCCTCCCACAATTAATGTTAACATTCTTTAAGTTCAGTGATAACTCCTGTAGTAAACCTACTCGAGCGGGTATCCAGCAGGTTCGAATCCTGCTTGATCCCATCGAGGTAGGGTGACTTAAAAAGAAAAACGAAAGTTTTGTTATTAAAATTAGTAATGTATACAGGAGAAGGGGTTACTAGCCCCTTGCTCCCGGCATTTTAGTCGTCTCTTACGACACGCATGGCTTACGGAGGAAGAATTCTTTTCCATTTCTCCATGAGATATTTAAAAAATATATATATATATATATATATATATATATATATATATATATATATATATATATATATATATATATATAATCATTATTAGAGGGCTGGAAGGTGTCCACTGCTATTTATGTTGTCTTTGAAAATTATTTATTTTTTAAAAACTCCTGATTTACTTCTTAATTTTTAGTCAGATTAACTCCTTATCTCTTTTTTTTGTGTGTTAAATAAGTGCTTGATCACTTTCCTGTGAATATAATAATCTTTATTTTAAGTTTGATGATAATGTTACCCTGAAGATAAAATATTGTACTGCATGTGTTTTATATTGATGATTTCCTTATTTAGTATTTTTTAACAATTCGGAAAAAAATCTTGAAAACTAAAATAGTTTAATGTCTAGTAGTGTGTAGTGGATAATAATAATAATAATAATAATAATAATAATAATAATAATAATAATAATAATAATAATGTTTCATGTTAAGAAAGGGTAGAAGTATTAGTGAAAACGGAAAGTGATATGATGAAAACGAGATAAATTAATCAATGAGTGCACCTGTAGTCATGGTAGACACTAGGCTATATTTATACTCTTCCCACACTAGCCCCTCTCTCTCTGTTTCTCCATCCATGCTTCCCTCCCTCCTCCCACTCTTCCCATAGTCCTTTCTTCTCTCAGCCGCCTCTCACTTCACTCCCTATCACTCTTTCCTCCTCTGTATCTGGATAATCAGAGTGGAAACGAGGTTTTATGGCTTTACCTACTGTTGGAATATAAGCAGTGACGGACCTCCATTTTTGGGTCCCTGAAGCTTGAACTGTTATGGGGGCCCCTTTGCAACCAGCAACGGCTACCCCCTGAGTATAAGCAAGGTACAGTAACGAGAGGATTAAGTGCTTGCACTCTAAAGGAGTGGTGAGGATTTTACAGTTCGGAGGGTCATGTGAAGTGTGATGTACGAGCATTTCTGGTAAGACGGCTGTTGAATGAATGACGACGAATATTTCTTTTTTATCTAGTCATGCTACGTCTGTTAGTGAATAAACAGAAGAATGGACGAGGATTCGAGCAGTGGTCCATGTAAGCTTCTAGGAGTGTGGGATAAGAAAGTAGTGTCACAGTTGGTCCCTCTGATACAATAATGTCAAAGAAGTTCTGGTTCTAAAATCATCTTGTAAACTCTGTGGCTAGTGCTTAGAGCAGTGGTTCTTAACCAGGGGTACTTGTACCTCCATGGGGTGATACAAGAGAGCAAAGCTCGGGGTACGACACTGAAGTTTACAAACTGAACTCTTCCATACAAAAAAACAAAAATGAATATGATCACTGCCAGGAGAAGTTGTCAGCCATCACCCTGAATCTTCCAGTTTAGAACGGTATTCGTACTAATTTTCCCTCTTCTGACGGCAGGCCCGAATTAAGGCATGGGCTTTAGGGGCAAGCCCAGGGGTCTCCGCCAGCTGGAGGGCTTCCAGAGATTAAGTGAAAAGTGTTCACAGTTACTGCTGTAAGTTTCTAATTATAGTATGTTACTACATCACGTATATGATGCAATAATATACCTGAGGTACAGTACCTGTACCTCAGGGTCCTCCAGCCAGAGCCTCCTCCAGCTCTGGCTGGAGGAGGCTGCTGGTGCGGGAAAAGACTTGTCCATCGGAGTGAAGTGAAACATTATTTGCAGGAACTGATTCAGTGTGACCACGGAGAGGTTCCTCTCCCAGGGAGGGATACGGAACACACCACGGAGAGGTTCCTCTCCCAGGGAGGGATACGGAACACACCACGGAGAGGTTCCTCTCCCAGGGAGGGATACGGAACACACCACGGAGAGGTTCCTCTCCCAGGGAGAGATACGGAACACACCACGGAGAGGTTCCTCTCCCAGGGAGGGATACGGAACACACCACGGAGAGGTTCCTCCCATGGAGGGATACGGAACACACTGTTAATCTGGATTCCAGGGATGTTGGTGATATAATAACAGCTCATCGTATTGAAGTGAAAACTAATGAACGGATCTAAATAATTCAAACCACGGAACGGGTTGTGGTTTGAACCAGTACGTCGTAAACCACTTAAATAATAAAAATATAACCATATTAAGCGCAAAACCTGAAATAGGTCATATAACGCTGCAGGAATTCGAATGAAATTTGAATGAATCAGGATATAAAACTTCTGGCATGCACAATTCAAAACGTTCCCGCAATTAGCAGTAAAAACCTTTGGCGGTTATGGTGCAGTTTGCCAGCACCTGTGTCAGACACCTGTATCAATACTTCTACACATAAAATAAGTGTATTAAAGTTCTTGTTTATAACGAGGTCATTTTCTCAGCTTCACCTTTGTATTTATTTTAGCAGTAAAAATAGAGGTTTTCCGAAAGAAATTACAAGTTTTAATTAAGTTATTTTTGACAGGGAGAATTCAGTATGTGTATGTTTGTTTGTGCGTGTGGTGTGTGCGTGCTTATATGAGTTTGCATGAGTGTGCGTGCTTGCATGCGTGTGTGTCGTGCGTGCTGGTGTTCTTCTAGGATATACGTACGTAACCTCAGATATTTTACAGAAAATACGTTTAGTGGCTGGTGTGTTGAGTGTCAGTATTGTGGAGGTGGTGGTGGTGGTGGTGGTGGTGGTGATGGTGGTGGTGGTGGTGGTGGGGATGGTGGTGGAGGTGGGGATGGTGGTGGGGATGACTGGGCAATGCTAAAACCTTACTTTGTGCATGCATTTACATATCTTATTATTAAAAATAAGATACCAGATATATTAAGCAAATTTCCTAAATTTACTTGTAATAGTTAAGTGAACTGTAGATGTAAATCCAAATGTACTCCTGTTAACCCTTTTGGGGCCTAGTTCCTAGGCCTTTTGTGTATCCATATGCTCTTGCGCTACCTACCCCGAGTTAGTTCTTCTCTAAGCTCAATAACTATATCTCCCCGAGTCCTACCACTGACTATCACCAATAGTCACTTATTCCTGGAGGGATACCTTCTACCTATATATCCCTTTTGCAGTGTTTATGAGGTTTTCTGTTAAAATTGGTCCGTGTAGTTTCCTGATGATCATTTGTGGAGCTAATATGAGTATGATGAATTATCATGTAATTATTATTTTCTTTAACACACCGGCCGTTTCCCACCGAGGCAGGATGACCCGAAAATGAAGAAACACTTTAATCATTACTCACTCTATCACTGTCTTGCCAGAGGCGTGCCGATACTACTGTTCAAAAACTGCAGCATATCTTCACCCCTCCTTCAGAGTGCAGGCACTATTATTATTATTATTATTATTATATTATTATTATTATATTATTATTATTATTATTATTATTATTATTATATTATTATTATTATATTATTATTATTATTATTATTATTATTATTATTATTATTATTATTATTATTATTATTATATTATAATAATAATATAATATTATTATAATAATATTATATTATTATTATTATTATTATTATTATTATTATTATTATTATTATTATAATAATAATATAATATTATTATAATAATATTATAATATTATTATTATTATTATTATTATTATTATTGGGAGACCTAAAGCCGTAGTGGTTATACAGTGCCTGGGGAATGGGAGGCAATCAGATTCGATTCAAGATAGTTCCAATTCCTTGGATCAAAAATCCCTTACCCGGCATTAGACACCTGCTCTGAGTGGCAGTATCACATACCTCAGACGGAGCCACCACTAATTACTGCCGCTACACTAAACATTTACTAAAGCTACATGGAACTGTAGTTCCATATAGCCAGTTTTCTTAGATTTTAGGTTTTCTGATATTTTTTTTGAAGGCTTCTTCCAGAGATGTGGATTCAAACATAGAGGTTCATGCTGTGTATTCTCAACACCTCTCTTTTATCACAGTATGTATAAAGAACAGTATGTATAAGGTAGAGGTATACTAAAGGAGCAAGTATGTATAAGAAACAGGTATTGATAAAGAACAGTATATATAATGAACAGTATATATAAGGAACATTATGTATAAGGAACAGTATATATATAAGAAACAGGGGCATATTATGTATAAGTATTAAGGAACAGCATGTATAAGGAACAGTGCTTTGCGTAGCTAAGATTGAGAGAGAGAGGGAGGAAGGGGGGGTTAGGAAAGTGTCATATTTATGAAGATTAGCTTCTAATATTATTTACACCATGATGTAAATATTCACTCTAATGAAATCGAACCACGTCTTGTTACCATTTAAATTATTCCTCCCTTCACTTGTTATTTTCGTATTTCTCTCTGGGTTGTCACTTACCAAATACGACCCCATCAGTCTCCGGTCACCTGATTGTCAAGATGGCGGCTATCTGATGGGAATATTATCCGTGTTTTTTTCAAACACTGACAGCACTGAACATAGTATTTATATGTGCGGGTTGTGTGTGTATAGTATGTTATTGATTAGCGCTAAACATCGCTGTTTATAAAGTTTGGAGTTATTACTCGATACTGTGCTGAAGTGTGAGAGCTCTCTAGAGAGGCACTTGTAAAGCATGAGCTTGCCTTACCATAAAGGTATAACTACTAAATAATGGTTATAATAACCATAATTTTTAAAGGGGTGGAGGGGTAAGCCAGCAGAAGGCCTGGGTCAGATGACCAAAAGCTCCAGCTGCGAGTCATCATATGACTAAGACCCGCATCAGGACACACTTGTCCTGTTTCCTGACAAACTTTACCATACCATAAAGGCACGTAGTGTTGACCATTACGTTGTTTGTAAACATAGGTGTAAACTAGTAATGTATGTAGTGGTGGTGAGGACGTTTGTCCCTGATAATGTAATCTACAAGCTAGTGATACTATGACCTCGTATGACCCATGGAACTACATTAGATTAAGACACGCTGTCTTCCATCCCTTCCCTTCATCCATGTATCAACCTTACCCTCTTCCTCCCTCTTCGTCTTCCACTCCTCTACTTTTCTCTTCCTTGCCCACTCCTGAAGCTCATTTTTCTTGGCCTAACTAAAACATCAATAAACATCTGCCAGACTGTAGTCATGGCACACTAATGCCAAGTTTATATAACCTTTCCCCCGCTCCCTCCCTCCCACATACACAAAGTTTCCAACATTGACCCGAGTTCCACTGTATACTCTGTAAGAGATTTGACTTGAGTTCCACTGTATACTCCGTAAGAGATGTGACTTGAGTTCCACTGTATACTCCGTAAGAGATGTGACTTGAGTTCCACTGTATACTCCGTAAGAGATGTGACTTGAGTTCCACTGTATACTCCGTAAGAGAAGATGTGTTGCTTACGTAAGCTGAAGGAGGCTCCAGCATTTATTCGTGTATGGTGTTTAGTAAAGATCGCATGTTAATTGGTAGTCACCATTAAAATTCAGATATTTTTGCCACAGCAGTCGTAGTTGCAGCTACAACCCTGACCACAGCAGCTGTAGCCTCTACGTCTCTCACCCCTACCACAACAACTGCAGCATGTCTTACTATCTTCCGTAAAAAAGCTCTCTTCTTACCCAAACTCAAAAAGATGATGTCCCCGAGTGAGGGTGTTCACCCCTCCCTGTGGTGGTTGGAACAGTGTTCCAGCAGCAGAGTAGGACGCACTAAGGGTGCTGGAAGGTCATACAAGGGCGTCACCATCCCCATCACTGGCTTCCCCTCCTCCTCCTCGTGGGTGTGGTGCCACTACTAGTACTCCTATTACTACTGCTGAGACTGATTATGTTTATAACTGTTATAACTACTTGTGGCTGGTTATGTTTATAACATACACAAGCAGCAGGTATCACCATGTTAGTTAGACAAATGATTCTCAGTTGATTGATCAGCTATGTCACAATATGTGATACACTGCTGTTGTTGCTGCTATTATTGTTGTGTTTACTTCTGCTGCTACTGTTATTACTATTACTAATGCTCAATAATTACGCACGTGGAGACAGAAACTTACTATTACTAATACAACTCATACTATTTTTACTATTGCTGTTTTTATTTCTGGCGACGTTTTTAATACTTATGTTATCACTGATGCTGCTATTGCTGTTGCTAGAAATACTGTGGACCCTGTTGCATTTGCTATAAAAATTGCCCATATTAATGCAGTTGCTATAAATGTTACTGTTGTTGCTGTTACACCTGCGAGTACTATCGATGCTGTTGATTCTACTGCTGTAAATACTCCTACTGTTAGTTATACGGTGGTGGTGCCTGCGTATTTTTTTCCCCTTGAACATTTGTCCCGTGTACGTGCGTGGTGGTGGAGCTGGTGTTTTACCAGTCATGTCACCTTGTGACCCCCAGGTCGATCCTCCAGGGCCAGGGACACTGTTAGTTTTCCCTCTTGCGTGTAAAGTTTATCTCTGCAACTACTTGAAAAGTTTACTTCTTGAGTGGAACTAAAAGTTTGCTTCTTGAGTGGAACTGAAAGTTTACTTCTTGAGTGGGACTGAAAGTTTACTTCTTGAGTGGGACTGAAAGTTTACTTCTTGAGTGGGACTGAAAGTTTACTTCTTGAGTAGGACTGAAAGTTTACTTCTTGAGTGGGACTAAAAGTTTACTTCTTGAGTGGGACTGAAAGTTTACTTCTTGAGTGGGACTAAAAGTTTACTTCTTGAGTGGGACTGAAAGTTTACTTGGTTTACTACTTTGAGCTTGGCGAAAAGTTGACTTTTTTTAGATGGATGAAAAGTTTACTTCTTGAACTGGATGAAAAGTTTACTTCTTAAGGTGGATGAATGGTTTACTTAAGACAACATTTGACTCTGTCTCGAGAGACAGACTAGAGCTGTCTAGAGGCTGAGGGACTGATTACCTTGTCTTTTGTATATAGTTCTACAGTCTTCCCATTATGTCCTTGAATTTGTATTGGTAAAGCCACTGGAGGGCGAAACGTCTACAAATAAAGATACCCAGATGTTGCACATTTGTCTAATTCTTTTTCAAATCAGAGAATGACATTCACGATGTATGTCAGGATGATCATAGAATATGCAGCACCAGCCTGGAGTCCCAACCTAAACTAACTGGAGGTGAGAGACAAGCACACAAGAGACTTGAGGAATTGACCCTGACTGTCCTAGAGGAGAGGAGTTTTAAAGGCGACATAATAAAGGATAGGGAAGTAAACCTTAGAGGTCACACATCACTTGGAGAATGGAGTAAGATAATCAGAATTGATTTAAGGAAGGGAAGGGTAGCTTCAGATGCCTGGATTAAGAGCCCTTTACAAGTATTTAGTAAAATTGTAAGATGACTTGAGAGGACAGAGAATGACAGACTACCGGAGAGAGTAAAACAGGAAGGTAGGTGGAATCTAGTCATTGTTAACTCATAGATATGACTATCACAGTCATTAAGGCTGCAAAACATCTGTATATTCTGTGTATATACAGGAAGGCCCCGCTCATACAGCAGGTTAGGTTCAGGGCTACAGCTGTAAAGCGAAAATCGCTCTAAAGTAAATCATAGTTTTTTTCACTTTCAAATGCATATAAGAACTTTATTAAGAACTGTATTAGCGAAGCGCTGTAAAGCGGGGGGGAAGGGGGTTGCCTGTACACTTAAGTTATACACCTTTCTGCATATATACATTACAGGCTATATACATCCCTACTAGTACAGTTCAGTAAATATATTTACTCATATCATGGGAGGGGGGAGGACGTGGTGAGGAGGATGAGGAAGACCTTGTGAGTGGGGAGGGAGGGGGTGGTGGTTGGGGAGGGTGGGTGTTATATGGTGATGGAATGTGAGTGGAGTGTTGAAATATGATTACTGAACACTGAATAAGATGTAATTTGCGAAGAAATGCAGCTCTTGTGACGTCACTGGTCTTATTACCAGAGGTCGCTGGCACCAGGTGTGGCCACGTTATTTACATTATCAGGTGTGTGTATTCACCTATAGGGAGGTGCAGGGGTCGATTCACAGCTCCTGATCTTGTACTCACCTAATTGTACTCACCTAATTGTGGTTGCAGGGGTCGAGACTCAGCTCCTGGCCCCGCCTCTTCGCTGTCTGCTACTGGGTCTCTGCTCTCCCTGCTCCATGAGCTTTATCATACCTTGTCTTAAAACTATGTATGGTTCCTGCCTCCACTATATCTTTCTCTAGTCCATTCCACTTCCTGACTACTCTGTGGCTGAAGAAATGTTTCCTGACATCCCTTTGACTCATCTGAGTCTTCAGCTTCCAGTTGTGTCCCCTTGTTTCTGTGTTCCCTCTCTGAAACAACCTGTCACTATCTACCTTGTCAATTCCCCGCAGTATTTTGTATGTCGTTATCATGTCTCCTCTGACCCTTCTTTCCTCCAGTGTTGTTAGTCCTATTTCCCTCAACCTTTCTTCATAAGACAGACCCTGAGTTGTGGAACTAACCTTGTCGCAAACCTTTGCACTTTCTCTAGTTTCCTTACGTGCTTGACCAGGTGTGGGTTCCAGACTGGTGCTGCATATTCTAGTATGGGCCTGACGTACACGGTATACAGTGTCTTGAACGATTCCTTGTTAAGGTAACGGAACGCTAATCTAAGGTTTGCCAGACGCCCATATGCTGCCGCAGTTATCTGGTTGATGTGTGCCTCCGGAGACGTGCTAGGCGTTATACTCACTCCAAGGTCTTTCTCCTTTGCCGAGGTTTGTAGCCTTTGTCCGCCTAGCTTGTACTCTGTCAGCGGTCTTCTTTGCCCTTCTCCGATCCTCATGACTTTGCATTTGGAGGGATTGAATTCGAGAAGCCATCTGCTAGACCAGATGTCGAGCTTGTCCAGGTCTGTTTGCAGCCCTGCCTGGTCCTCTTCCGATGTGATTCTCCTCATTATTTTCACATCATCCGCGAATAGAGACACTTCTGAGTCTATCCCGTCCGTCATGTCATTTACATATACCAGGAATAACACTTGTGTGCGTGTGTATGTGTGTGTGTGTACTCACCTATATTGTCTGCAGGGGTTGAGGCACAGCTCCTAGCCTTGTGAGTGTGTGATTTGACTTTTGCTGACCTAACTGTTGTGTCGTATTTATCTCTGAATTATTGTACGGAATCAGTATCTACTGTATTGTAACTTAAATCTTTACACGTCTTTACCTCTCCATATGTTGTCAACACACAACAAGAGAATATTGTATTAAGATCCGTGGGCCTAGACTACCGTATTTTCTAGCATATAAGGCGCACTTTTTTCCCCGCAAAAAAAGTCTTGGAAAATCAGCCTGCGTCTTATATACTAAGGTTAGGGTTAAGCTTAGACTTTTGTGTTACGTTTTATCAGTAGTTTACTAACGTTGTTACAACTCCTTGGAAACATTCTTATATGCTCGTGCGCCGGAAAATACGGTATTTATCATCTTAGCAGAAGATATCGGAAACACTGCTGGGACAAGTGTGGAAGTCTTCAGTAGGAAACTCTACAAATACTTCCTCCAAGTACCGGAGTAACAAGACTGTGATGGATATGTGGTCCAGCGGCCGCCAACAGCAACAACCTGGTTGACCAGGCAAGTATCAGATAAACCTGGCCCAGGGCCAGGCTGCCGGAGTAGGAAAACTCCAAATCCCAACAAAGGTATATCAGAGGTGCACATTCTCTTCGGCCCGTTTGAGTTTACAGCTTAAATTTGAGTCTGTATTTTGGACCCATCATGAGTCGCTGTTCTGACAATCCCTTCAAGTGGTGGGCCTTGATGCTAGTGAAGGGCTCTTGATCAAAGGATTTGTGAGCTATTCTCCACTTTCTCGGATCAAACTTGTTTTTCTGTCAGTCCCCAGGAGCTCTATAACTTACAGGTTCAGCACTTATAATTATATTAATAATACTGTCAGTATCTCAGAGCATTTTGTATGTCTTGGTCATGTCTCCTCTTGATGTTTGGTCTTCCACTGACGAGATCTAGTTACGAGTATTACAGTTTCTTAGTATATCTTGTGTTGAAGCTGAGGTACTAGCCTAGAATATTTTGTGTTGCAGCTGAGTCCCTAGAACCTGTCGTAAAGGCTTCATCTGCTCAATGTTTCGGCCAAAATAGAATATTCAGGTCGCTATAACAGACGTCTTTGAGAATGAGGTAGTTCATGGTGGCGAGTCTGTAAATATGGATGTATCGACTATGTTCTTATCCTTGACGTAGCCTTGGGGATGGTCACGTAGCTTTAACCTGACCTGTGCTGACCCTGTCCCTAGAGATCACGTAGTCTCTAGGCTCTATCTAACCACTGGTGATCTGATCACAGTGGTCAAGTAGCCTCAAACCACTACTTGACCCTAGTCCTGAGGGATGGGAGGTTTGCATAGCCTCTTACCGCCCCTTGGCTCTTCTTGACCTAGTCAGTTAGTCACGTATCTTCTCACCTCTGCCTGACCTCGGGTGACCCAGTCTTCATACGCCACGGTAATGAAGCCTTGGGAAGGATGTGGATTTACCTGGGGAGTGGGAGGAGGGTAGGGATGGATAGGAGTTAAGGTGGGGGAAGCACAGAGGGAGGGAGGCTTTAGAACAAGCTCACGTATAATATACTTTTAGCACCCTCCCCATTTCTAGAGCGCCATCACTTTTTATTATTAGTTTATTTAGATAATATCACGAACAGGGCTGTGGTTTATGAAGAGTAACTTAAATAATGCCATTGTTAAAGTAGTGTCATTAATGACACAAGGTCGCTCGCTCGATACAGTGATAGACATTGCCGTGTCAACTGATAGACACGTTACTTATGAAATAAACAGGCAGACGAATAAAAATGAATTGATTTCGGGTAAAATGGACATTGATCCTTGTGTGTGTGGGGTGAGAGGGTTAGGTTAGATAAGGTTCGTCAGGAAACAGGAGTTTCCTGACGTGGGTCTTAGTCAGATGATGACCCGCCGTTGGAGCTTTTGGTCATCTGACCGAGGCCTTCTGCTGGCTTACCGGTCCACCCCTTTAAAAATTATGGGTTGTCGTATTAAGCATGAAGTATTCCCATTGATTGTGCTGTGTGAAAATGGTTATATCTAACGTTATAGAATTCCATTGAGTGTGTGGTTTGGGCTGTAGCTAGAGTCAAGGATTTCTTCAAATCTTTCCCTGAATTCAGTGGACGCCAGATGACATACGTCTTATAGCCCACTGGGCAGTAAGTAGCGGTGGCTCGATATGCTGTGGGTTAGGGAAAGATGGTAAATATTCTCCAGGGCTAGACTGCTGGTCTCCATTCCTTTCTTGCCCTTGAAATCTTCCCATCTCCTTCGTCCGTTCATCCTTTCTGCAGTTATTCGTCCGTTATTGTCCCTTCGGTCCCTTCTTTCCTTCCCTTTCCCTCGTACCAGGTTAAGTACTGATATTGGTACCAGGTTAAGTACTAATACCATATTGGTACATTGTTGTGAATGAGCTTAATGTGTAATTATTTTATTTGTAGATGGAGTAGTGGGTCGATGGTTGGGGTGTTCTCCCTGTAAACACAGTGTCCTCGACTTAATGGAATGTGAAGCAGAATGAGATTGATATTGTTTGGGACTTGTTGGAATGTGAAGCAGAATGAGATTGATATTGTTTGGGACTTGTTGGAATGTGAAGTAGAATGGGACTGATATTGTTTGGGACTTGTTGGAGTGTGAAGTAGAATGGGACTGATAGTGTTTGGGACTTGTTGGAATGTGAAGTAGAATAGGGTGATGTGGGTGAGTATCTGGAAATGACAGGTGGGCAGACGTGGCGTGGGGGTAGGAGGGTGTGAATGAAATGATTGTAGGGTGGGAGATGGGAATGGAAGAGGAAGGGGTATGGGTGGAGAGTACAGAAGATATGTTGTTAATGAGTAGAGGTCAAGACTTAGCGCCTGTGTGTGTATGTGTGTGTGTCCGCATGTGTGTCTGTATATGTGTACCTGTGTGCGCATGTGCGTGTATGAATACTTACGTCTAACTCTGACGTAATTTCTTGGAGCACTGCAAACATCACGTGCTGCTCAGGTGGGGGGTGGGTATTAAACACAAATTGGTACACCAGCAATGTGCTGTTACCGTTCTCTGTATGATTGAGGGGGTGGGAAGTAGTATGTCAGTAGGGGATGTGATTGGATGAGATGGTGTTGGGCTTTGGGCTTAGCTAGGGTAGGACCCTAGGGTGGACTGGATTGAGAAGCTCACGAAAGGTATATCGAAGGTAAAGGGTGTGTGAGATTCAGGGAGGTACTGGGTGAGAAATTCTCGTGTTCATAGGGTGGATTAGGTTAGGTAAAGTTTGTCAGGAAACTGGACAAGTGTTTCCTGACGCGGGTGTTAGTCATATGATGACTCGCAGCTGGAGCTTTTGGTCATCTGACCGAGGCCTTCCACTGGCTTACTGGTCCACCCCTTTAAAAATTATGGTTACGATTATAACCATTAGGGTGGACTAGTGAATAAAAGTACTGTGGAAAGAGAAGTGCGGTGTGGGTGTCTTGAGGAAGAGGGAAGCGATAAGATGGGAAATGTAATGATAAACTAATGTTGCCTTCGTGTTTCTCATCAACTCGAAGAATGTTCATGCTATTGTTAATTGATATCCTTGTGGAATAGTTCGTGCAGTGGCCTGGAGTGGGGGACCCACTGGGTCCCAGGGGTGGTGGCCTTGAATGAGGGACCCTCTGGTACTCAGGGGTAGTGGCCAGGGATGAGGGACCCCATAGTGCCCAGGGTTGGTGGCCTGGGTCACGGCACCCACAGTGCCCGCTGGTGGTGGCCTGGTGTTCTGCTGCTGAGCGTTCATTCTACCGGTGACAGTGACTTGCGCCAGGTACATGGGTGAGTGCCATCACGATTACGCCTTCATTTTAATATCTAGCCAGTCATTGTAGGTAATCCTTATTAATTTAGTATCTTTTTTATTTTATTGTGTTAGCAGATTGAAATAAGCTTAATTAAATTTGTTTTTACGAATATATAGACCCTTCAACTTTATATATTGGCTTCGAAGTCGCTGCTTCTTCCTAAATAGGTTACTAGGGAAATGTATGGTCTTACTACAAGTGTTACCTGAAGTATAGGGCTTTTGTCAGCGTTTTGTAGTCTTAGATAAAATTTAGTGTACGAAAAGTTTCTTCAAGAATTTTAATTACGTAATATTGGCAATAAGCGAAATGAAATTTTTACCAAGCCCTTATGGACTGCTATTACTATGCAAATACAAACGAGACGGATATACTAATATAATAATAACAAATGCTGATAATAATCGTTATTCAGTTTCTTTTATATAAAGTATGCTAAGCACTTAACGTATTGCTGGAGATTTGTCCATGTATTGAGATGCTCGTAGTTGTAAATATATTGAGCCTAGTATTAATAGAAAGGAAGGGTGAAAAGGATAACCTAGAAAGGTGGAAGTAACACTGGAAGTAGTGTACATGGTTAAATGCACATCTTGTGACCCTCATGGTGTACACTATGTCATCTATTGAAAAAGACTAGCTACAATATAGCTCTCTAATTGTAATAGGCTGTATAACATGTTTAGCTTCTACTGCTAGTGTTACTACAACTATCACCACCACTATTATGCCCTGGGTGGTTCACTCAACTGATGGTCCTGAGGTAGACTCAGTTCCAGAATAAACGTCAGGATTCTGTTCACCACATTCAGCCTCTCCACACCTCTAGTTAAACCTGTTATTTGCGAAGTGCTTACCCATTTGGGTCTTAAATTAGTATTATCTATTATACTTGAAACTTCAGTGGGTAGTTCATTTCAGTGATCTATGACTGCTAACATTCTATTAGACGCGTTTATGTTGCACCCGCTCCTTCGAAGTTTCATTCCATTCTTTTTGCTTATTGATTTGCTTTGTATTAATAGTTATTCGGGTTTATATATTAAATTCGGTTCAGTTTCTTAATTTTGATTGCTATCTCCTTGTATTTTTTCATATTTAGGTAAATATACAAATATATTACCCTACATAAAAGCAAGTAGTATTCGGAACTGAATGTTTTTACATACTATATACTGTAGTCATTATAGATACTAAAGTGATATTTTATGATGATTTATCTTAAGAAATAGGTTAAATTTTCTAGAAGAATTATAGGAATGTCCAAAAATTTCTCGAAAGGATTTAAGTTCATTGATATTAGTGTGTTACTTAGCGAGAGCCCGTGAACAATAGTGCTTAGATGAGAATTATCACTGCTGGTGCTGCTGCTGGGGCTGTTGCTAGTGCTGTTGCTAGTGTTACTGCTGCAGTTGCTGCCGCCGCTGGTACCGCTGCTGCCGCCGGCTTGTCCCTGCCAATGAATGTGACGCAAGGGACCTACGTTGACCTATTATTATAGCACCAAGTGACGTGATTGGTCTGGACTTGAATCTGTGACTTGATGGGTCTGAACCAGAACATGTAAGTGACATAATTGGTCTGAACCATTAGATACAGTAGTGACGGAATTGGTCTATACCTGAGGCTGTAATAGTGATATTATTGGTCTAGCTCTGAAGCTGTAGCAGTAGTGGTGAAATGTTGTGATTGGTCGCTGTGTAATATTAATTTCGCCATGGTCTCTTGTGATTGGGCAAGGTCTCAACACTTGTGCTAAGTAAGCCAGCCAATCAGCATGAGAGATGATACCAAACGGAATCCAGTTTTCTTCCCTTGTACTTCCCTCCCTCCTGCACGCTTACCCATCTCCCCTCCCTTCATTTTTCTCTCCCCCTCCTCTTTCCCTCCCTCCATCCCGTGAGTGAGAGAGGTTCTGGTGTAAGTTTAGCTCGAGGGCAGTCACTGGTGACGTCACCAGCTGTGCTGGTTACATGATGAATATGCATTCACAAATTTAAGCGCACCGCTCTATATATATATATATATATATATATATATATATATATATATATATATATATATATATATATATATATATATATATATATATATATCATACATTACATATAAAAAATGTCATGCCAAACAACTATACTAGCATAATAACCAACCACTTTGTAAATAATTTGTGTTGAAGTTATTAACACGGGTGTGAACATCACAGGCACCACTGGCACCACTGGCACGAGCATGACCATCAGTGTTTAACACCAGAGTCATCATCGTCACTCATTACTTTTACTAAGTGTCACTACTTCCCAAGATCACTATCACTAACTACCACCTGATCACTATCACTACCACCTAAGATAAGTATCACAAAGACCCGATACCACCTAGGATCACTGACACCAATAATACCTCCTAGGATCACTGACACCAATAATACCACCTAGGATCACTGACACCAATAATACCACCTAGGATCACTGACTCCAATAATACCACCTAGGATCACTGACACCAATAATACCACCTAGGATCACTGACACTAATAATACCACCTAGGATCACTGACACCAATAATACCACCTAGGATCACTGACACCAATAATACCACCTAGGATCACTGACTCCAATAATACCACCTAGGATCACTGACACCAATAATACCACCTAGGATCACTGACACCAATAATACCACCTAGGATCACTGACACCAATAATACCACCTAGGATCACTGACCAATAATAACACCTAGGATCACTGACACCAATAATAACACCTAGGATCACTGACACCAATAATAACACCTAGGATCACTGACACCAATAATACCACCTAGGATCACTGACACCAATAATAACACCTGGGATCACTGACACCAATAATAACACCTAGGATCACTGACACCAATAATAACACCTAGGATCACTGACACCAATAATAATACCTAGGATCACTGACACCAATAATAACACCTGGGATCACTGACACCAATAATACCACCTAGGATCACTGACACCAATAATACCACCTAGGATCACTGACCAATAATAACACCTAGGATCACTGACACCAATAATAACACCTAGGATCACTGACACCAATAATAACACCTAGGATCACTGACACCAATAATACCACCTAGGATCACTGATACCAATAATACCACCTAGGATCACTGATACCAATAATACCACCTAGGATCACTGACACCAATAATACCACCTAGGATCACTGATACCAATAATACCACCTAGGATCACTGACACCAATAATACCACCTAGGATCACTGATACCAATAATACCACCTAGGATCACTGACACCAATAATAACACCTGGGATCACTGACACCAATAATAACACCTGGGATCACTGACACCAATAATAATACCTAGGATCACTGACACCAATAATAACACCTAGGATCACTGACACCAATAATACCACCTAGGATCACTGACACCAATAATACCACCTAGGATCACTGACACCAATAATACCACCTAGGATCACTGACACCAATAATACCACCTAGGATCACTGACACCAATAATAACACCTAGGATCACCATCACTTAGGATTACTATAACCAACACTGACAAACGCATCTAGTCGACCCGTCATCAAACAGCCAGACCTCTTAGGGGAGGTTCCTTGATGCTGGTGAGGGGGCTCTTGATCCAAGGAATTAGACTTGTCCTCCTCCCCTTCCTAAGATCGATCTTGGTTGCCTTTCATTTCCCCGGCGCAGCATCACCCTCTACGCGTTTAGCGCTTCCCCTTACTATTAATGATTAACTAGCCAGTATGCTTGAGACAGTAATGAGTAATATAGATAATGAGAGCTGATGTTAAACCCTGTTTTATATTTTGGTTTAAATAAACACATGTGAGGAGGAGGGTCGTTGAAGACATTAATTTGGTAGATTTTTATTATTTTTTTATTAATTTATATAAGTGATGCTCCATGGGGAAGTGGAAAATAATTCTACCATCGTAAGCCGGGATCAAGGGGCTAGTAACCCCCTCTGTATAAATTACTAAATTTAAAAAGAAAAAATTATTTTTCTTTTTAGGTCACCCTGCCTCGGTGGGATGCGGCCGGTTCGCTGGAAAAAAATATATATGTGGTATAAATGATAGAGGAGAGTGGTATAATCAGTGTAACCACTGTTAGGAAGATAAAATGCCGATGAGTAGGAATGTGCAAATGAACATGTTCACCAATCTTTTTCGGTGCGTGAGTAAATTGTGCTAGAAATGTCATTACGCTCAGCGCTGCCAGACGCAAGCCATCCGTTATTTTTTTTAATTCTGTATTGTCGAGTAGCTATACAGAATTGTATGTTAATATAAGTTAATTTAATTAAAGCTAAAGTCACCTAACATAACCGAGAATAAAAAAAAATCTATATATCGAGTGTGCAGAAACACCCGATGGGCAGTTCGTGTGAACCTAGATGACCTAATTAGAGAAGTTTATTATTAAGACATATAACACCTAGGATCACTATCACCAACACTATCGCCTAGGATGACCTAATTAGAGAATAAGTTGTTATCAAGACAGATAACACACCCACATTTGCATTGAAAAATGCTAATTTTAAGAGTGTTTCTTCGTTTTATTAATGTAGAGGCTTGTGTTGCACAGAGGTGGCTGGCCTTGTGCATGACGGAGCGACTATCCATCACTCAGGGTAAACAATGGCAGGAATGTCTGCCTTAAAAGGCTATGGTTACATTTATTTTTATGATGATAGTTGTCATCACCTTCCTTATGGGACCAACACCACACCAGTGCTGAGGACGTGAATTAATGATAATCAACCTCTGAAAAAGGAGGGCAATGTTTGTCTTGATGACGGTGAAGGACTCTGGAACCAAATAATTTTAACTAATAGGTTTACCGTTTCTTCAATAATAATAATAATGTTGCATTCATGGGGAACGCTAAATCCGTAGGGGTCATATAACACCTGGGAAAATGGAAGGCTTTCAGACTGATTCAAGGAATTGGAGCACAGGTTTCAGTAGGTTTATTATTTTATAAGGTTTCCGTAGGTTTACCTCAAAAGATTCTTTGATACCGGTGAGGGGTCTTCCTTCCCATTCATTGGATCGAACCAGAGTGCCTCTTCTCCAGGCGCTGTATAACCCTTATGGGTTTAGAGCTTGCCCATAAAAAATGTATCTTCCTCCATTAGGTACAGAGACGTCAGTGTGTGTGTGTAGGCAAGTCACGTCGTTGTATCCTGAAACACTAATTACAGTATTGAATTTTTTATAGATCTCGGGTTGTGATTCTGTACTCTGCTGCATTATTGACTTGCAAAATAAATACTGCACAAATACACACGATTGTATTACTTTCAAGGGGGTGCACTGATACCAGTCAAGAGCAATTGGTCCTAGGTACTAGACCTACTCTCTCCTTCCTTGGATAAAATTAAATTACCTCGCACATCCCATTCCCTATGTGCTGTATGACCCTTAGGAACTTAGCGCTTTCACATGATGGTAATAATAATATAGTTAGCCTCGCTATTAACTGCAGTAGAATGAAGATTGTTAAATAGAATGATTCGTCTGATAAATTACAATTAAATTCTGCGTAAGAATCCCTGAGGCTGATTAGTCATAATGTGCGAGGTCAGTGGGTGCGCTCTGAAACAGTACACAGTCACGTCCATCTTGTGTAAGCCTCGTTGTGACCATGACGCACACTTATAACATGACCGCCAAGTGTGATAATGAGTTTAATGACAGGCTGCGAGCACGCTTAATGAAGCTTTAAAGTGTAACATTTAACACGCCGAGAAAACCTAAAAAAAAATCGGCATGAAATTAAGGTTAGTAAACTTTAATATTATTTACTTAAAATATAGTGAAATTTTGATTAAGGGCTTATGAACGTGAATTCCACAATACATTTTACGAGTTGTGTTGCGTGTAGATAGCAACATCGTCTCCTCCCTCAAAACCCTTCATTATTAATGATGTGACACAGCGCTGCAATGGCGTCACGCTTGTAAACACATCCTCTGACCTGATGTTGATATTGGAAGTTAACGTCCCTCCCTCCCTCTTTCTCCATTTTTTTTCCTCCTTTATTTTAACTAGGGGATCACTAAACTCCCAGGGGTCATATGCTGCCTAGGGAATGAAAGTCATTCAGGTTCGATCTAAGAAAGGGGAGGATAAGACCAATTCCTTCGATCAAGAGCCCCCTCACCGTCAAAGCACCTCCTCTGAGGAGTATTTCTCCCTTTAAATACCCCCCTTCCCCATCATCTCGCCTTTCCCTCCCCTTTGTCTCAGCCCCCCCCCCTCTCCACTGTGTCTGCCACCAACTACTTTCCAAAGAATGAGTGCTAATAGTAGGTATTCTTATTGGAACATTAATAAGTAAATGTAGTACTCAAGGTCACCAACGTTCTTACACTGTCCACCTCACGTCGTCACTCCCTCCCTTTTATAGCTGTCCATTTTTTTTATTCTTTAAGAACATTTTATTGGTTTATAAATTAATGCAATGTGTATATCGTGACTTAATTTTTTAGTGATTTCTAACATAGTGTTTAACATTTCACTGTTGTTGTTTAGCCTACACACGAGATGCCTTAATTTAAAACTATACTTAGTGCATGGTTTCTCTTTCTTCTTTCTTCATTCTTTCGCCCTGTATTATCCAATCCTTCCTCTAGCAGTAGTCTAGCCTCTCCCTCCTCCTCCTTTCAGCCTCTCTATCCTACTCCCTCTCCCTCTTTTCCTCTACCTCTTCTCTCGTTCTTTCCCCTCACTCTGTACCTTAATATTTCCTAATGTACAATGCCTGTTTATTCTCGTTCACTGGATCCTGGATGTCGTCATCACACGTATTCCAAGATTTTCTGGCGTTACTTGAAGCGGAAAATGGTATGGTGATACCAAGATATGGAAAGACACTTATGTACAGTTCAGGATATATGTATATTAAGAGAAAACGTTTCGCCACACGTGGCTTCTTCAGTCCTAGGAGTGAAGAAGCCACTTGTGGCGAAACGTTTTCTCTAATAAGCGTCCCGAATAGTACGTCTTTTTCCACGTTACTTGAAGCGTCCCGTCCTAGGGGTGCCATGATGTTGATGGACTTTTTATCCATGGAACTGGAGCTATAATTTCTTTCCTTGGATGAAACTTAATTTCCTCTTATTTTCTTTCACGCTGCACGAACCCTACGGTTTTAGCGCTTCCCCGTAAATATAATTATAACAAGCCTGTTGGCTTCTTTTGGCAGATGTTTTCATGAAGTGATTTACAGCACATCTCAGAACAATTTTTAATCTGGTTGCACATTAATGGTGTACAGTACCGTCAATATGAAGAATTATACAGATGTGCAACATCTGGGAATCTTTATTTGTAGACGTTTCGCCAACCAGTGGCTTTATCAATACAAGGACATAATGTAAAGAATGTAGAATTATATACAAAAGATGAGGTAATCAGTCCCTCAACCTTGAGTTCAAAAGCACCGTGGTCTTGAAAACTATGGTGCTTTGACGTGAAGTTCGTACACCTAGAAACGTGTTCTTACGTTTATTGTTATTCTCTGCAAGTTTAAACTTATTTTACATAGTTACTGAACACATTTTTAGGTGTTTGGATATTTGTTTTAGCCGATTTTTATTTTTTAATATCTTTCAGTTACACCGGATGGACACTCACTATGTATCACACACTATATCCCCTTTATACCTCCACCATACCATGGAGCCTTTGTCACCCCTTCACCAGCACACCATGTAACTAGCACCAACATGACAACAATGACTACTAGCCTACGTATTGTTCCGTCCTTTTCTTTTTCACTCACGACTTAATGTCCCAAACATAGTTCAGTTTTCGTTTACAATTTATGAGCTGTAATTCTTTGAACTACGGTATTGTACCTTTAGTGTGTTTCAGTCGCTGTATTGTGACTTTTTGCATATTTGTCACTTGCGATTTTCCCTATTTCAACCAATGTATTGCGATTTTATTTCAATTCTTGTTGTGACTTTTCTATTTAAACCACTTTTGCGATTTTATTTGAATGATTGTTGTGACTTTTTTTTCCTATTACAGCCACTGTCGCGTTTTTGTCTCTTCAAGTACTGTGTTGTCCCTTTTATTGACCTGTGTATGTGTTGTGTTTTTCTGCAGGACATGAGGGCGTGGGGGGCGGTGCGAGTGTCCGGGGCAGAGGGTCGGGCCTCCCGCGGGCAGAGAGCCAAGCTGAAGGCAAGTCTTCAGGTTTGGAGGGGGGCAAACCAGGTGCGGATGACCCTATTAACCTCGAGAGGAGGGTGGGACTCCTCAGTGGGGTTGCTCTGATCGTCGGCACCATGATTGGTAAGTACAAATTGGCTACTCTTATTGGTTGTGTGTCAGCATCATGATGGGTAAGGGGAGATTGGGCCCTTCTGGTGGTGCTTGTGTGTCACCGTGATTGGTATGTAGAGATTGGTAACCCTTGGGTACAACTGGTGATTGTTGATACCATGATTAGTATGTAGAGATTAGTAACCCTTGGGTGCTTCTGGTGATTGTTGGTACCTTGATTAGTATGTAGAGATTGGATGCTGGTGGTTGTGATGACAATGATTGGTAGCAAGAGATTGTGTGCTTGTGGTGGTTGTTATGATTCAGAGATTACTAAATACATAAAGGCGCATCCGATAGTTAGGATACGATTGGATGTTTGAGTCACACTGTTGGCACCTTCATTGTTAGGTACTCTGGAGAGTTCCTGATGTTAACGTGTAATTGGTTAGGTTTAGATAATATGATTGTACGTGGATGTGCGAGTTGCTGATTGACGGCACCATGAGTGACATGTGTCCTGGATGTAACTGTTGATGGTTTGAGTTCACAATTTGCAAGACCCGTCTGGTCTAAGCGACAGCTCTGTTATTCTGATAGAAATAAAGGTGAATGTACCACTAGAAACAGTAGGAGCATATTCAAGATTAAGCGCTATGGTATAATACATTTTGGTAATTAGCTTTGTACAGTATGTACATTTTTACTGGTTTGTACATATTGAGCCCTGGGCTAGGCTTCATTAGCTTTCATCATGTACCAAAATGTTCCACTTGACAAGTTTTTGCAACAATGCGTATTTCAAAAACTTCTTTTTACACTGTGCAATAGTATACAAAGTAGGTCAGTACGGTGTGAAATGCCCAGTAATAGGTATCCTCTAGCCTATATTTTGTGTTTAGCATTTGTACCGTGCTATATTTACTGTGCTTATTAAGAGTTGAACGAATGTTTCTTAATTTATGGGAATTTTAAATGAAAATCATGACATTAATAAGGTAATTGTTAGGTGATTGTAGGCACTAGTTAAATTATTAGTTAATTATACTTGATTGTCTTTAATCAGTAAATATTTGATTCACATAAGGTGACCGTAGTAGTCATAAAGCATATTGTAGCCGTAACCAACTTGCCATCATAATCCAGATACTGCGGCCAGTTATGGACACCACCATGATAGTTGTATAACACAACAGTTTAAAACGCTGATAGATTTGTTCTCTCCTCTTGCTTCCCACTCCAGGATCAGGAATTTTCGTAAGCCCGAAGGGTCTGCTGGAGCGGACGGGAAGCGTGGGTCTCAGCCTAGTTGTATGGGCTGCCTGCGGCGGTCTCTCTCTCCTGGGTGAGTAGTCTTATGCCTTTCAAGGGAGCTTCCTTCCTGTTGGGGGAGACCCTTTGATCTGAGGAACTGGAGCTGATTTATCCCTCCCTTCGGATCAAATATGAATCCCCTCCCTCCATCCTCCCTTCTCAGAATTTTCGTTTTATAAGATTTTAGTGATTTGTGTAATATTTCTTGTTTTTAACACTGAACGAATTCTGGATAGGGATTATATAATGTGACGTAGGTCTTTGGCTTTAAATAATTATTTATGTAATATGGTCGAAAATTGTTCACAATAAGTTATTAGCAACTTAGCAGTCATAGAAAATATTTCATAATGTATCTATTAAAAGGTTCAAAGCGCTGAATAACCAGTGGGGTCTAGTACTTTTTAAACCTTAAAAATGCCATTAGTGAGTAGTCACCTTGAGTCTTTTGGTGTCAATTACTGCGCCACTAAATCTACAAAACGCTAGTCTAAGTCATTACTCATCACTAGTTATTATAAATCGCATGAAGTATGATTATCAGAAGTTATTAATAGTTATTCAGTTACCAGCCACTGAAGTCAATCTAGTTACTTTAGAACCTATGAAGTACTACTCTCATGGTTAATAATAATTAAGAAGCTTCGAGTCTCCCAGGTCACTATGCATTGTAAGTCACTGATTCTTAATTATACTCATTTTAAGGCCTGATGATTTTTTTCGTTATCGATTAACATACCTCGTGCTTTGATTAATTGATAGATTATGATGAGAAGACACTACTGTGATTGATTATCATGATTTAATTCTATAGATGACATATTTCCTTGGCACAACACAGTATGGACATATTTTCAGACTATAACCAGCTTATATATTCGTTAATAGTCGGAAACTAATACAAACTGTCACTATGAAATTAAAAATGGCCGAAACCTTTTGTTACAAAATGATAAAAAGACAACCAGTCGACACTAATTTAAGTCAAACATGAACTGAATTATCCCTAGACTTTTTCATGAGATATACAACTCCTACTCTTGCTAAATCTCTTATATGATTTACGTTATACAGATACAACTTAATGTGTGGCTAATAAATATCACTTACCAACTGTTTTGCAAACATTTACGAAATTTTATTGTTATACTGATCTTATTTTAGCACCATTACAGATGTATGATGCACTGTGCCTGCAGTATTTATTTCAGATGACATCAGTACCTGGAGAGATGCAGTTGATACATTTAAATATTTTCATGTATAGGTCACAGACAAAAGTCCTCTCACATGCTTGTTTGAAGCTGTACTGAACACTAAGTAATTTCCAGCAGTTCAAAGCCTCATTCCAGTTTGAAATCTCAAGCATTAAATACTTTTGTCCATGACATTATTATTATTATCTAGTTCTCTAGATTTTTAAAAAATAGTCAATCTTATTTTCTACTTTGCTGCTTTCTTTGGACCTTATCGTGGCGGGGTGTGGTGTGTGTGATACAAACACCACCACTACCACCATCATCTACCACATCTGCTGCTGATGTCTACATGGTCCTACATTATTACCATCACATCACTGACGATTCGGTCTGGACCACTACTATCTCCACCACCACCGTCGCTGCTGCTGCTGCTGATGATTTTACCACCACCACCACCACCACCACTACTATTATTTTTTCTACTATACTACTACTAATATACTATTAACATACTACTGTGCTATTATACTACTGCTACTATACTACCACTACAATACTAATACTACTACTGTGCTCTTATACTACTATACTATTATTATACTACTATTACTATACTACCATCCCTATAATATTACTACTACCACCACTACCACTATGTACTAATTCCTGTTTTCTATTATTTTTTATTATTCTTATAACAATGATGATAAATTTTCATAACCGCACTGCTGTCATTCACGTCGCAATTGATAAATGGCCTCGTCTTGTCTTCTATTTTACAACTTGTCTTCCATTGCACACCTTGAGGTCCGTCTTACATCTTGTCTTCCGTTGTACATCTTGACTTCCATTGTACAACTTTGCTTCTACTGTACAACTCCGGTTGTATGCTTACATTACGGAACATTTCTGCCCATTGCACGATGACATTCCTTGGGTATTGTGACGATTCGTTCTTGTTGTGTGACTTGTAATTCCTACTGCACGACATACGTTAATCTCTGATTCCTTTTACTGTACATCTCTCCTTTCTCCACTGTACATCTCCCTTTTCTCCATATGTACATCTCTCCCTTTTTCTCCAATGTACGGCATATTCACCCCCCTCTCACTGTATGACGACTGCCACCAACCACCTCACCTCAATGTACGTTAACTACCTCCACTCTCACTGTGCAATAATTATCACCCACTTTACTGTACGATAATTAACACCATTCCCACTGTACGACACTTATTGCCACACCCATTCTTCGACACTGCTCTCTCTCGCTGTACAACTTTCACCAACCCCACTGGATAACCACTTCCTCTTCTACTTTTCGACAACGCCCACTCCCATTATACGACTAACTTTCCCACTGTACCACTACGAAAACACCCTCTCCTACTGTACGTAAATGCCCTCTCCCATACTGTACGATAATTTCCCTCCCCACTGCAACTTGGCGTGGGTATCGTTATGGTGGTGGAACAATCTTGGTCACCACAGGAGCGCTGTGTTACGTTGAGTTGGGCTGCATGATCCCATCTTCGGGAGCAGAGCACACGTACTTCCTGACGGCGTTTGGCCACCTGCCGGCATTTCTCTTCGCCTGGGTGACCATTATCCTCCTCAAGCCTGCCATGCTGGCTATCATCTGTCTCTCCTTCTCAAAGTACCTCGTTGAAGCCTTCGCCTCTGATTGTGAACCTCCGCTCATGGCCATCCAACTCCTGGGCGCTCTGACTATTGGTGAGGCCAGGCTGAGGGATGCACGATAGTGAAGCTGAGAGATGCATAATAGTGAAGCCAAAGTGTACAGTAATGATTGTGGTATGCGATAGTGAAGCCTGGTATGTATAGTAATGTTTATGGTGAGCGATAGTGAAGCCTGGGCTGTACAGTAATGATTGTGGTGTGCGATAGCGAGGCCAAGGGTGCATGATAATGAGTGGTAGTTGATAGTGATGCCAGTGGTGTACAATAATGATTGTGGTGAGTGTTGGTGAGGCCAAGAATGTACGATAATGATGTACTTGACAGAGGCCACGAGTGTACGATAATGATTGTGGTAGTTGATAGTAAAGATGTACAGTAATGGGAAAGGAAGGAAACTAGAAGGAAAGGGGAGTGACATTAAGTGATTGAGAGATGGCAAAATATAATGACAAACAACAATTCTCCACATTTTTCTCAAGCATATTTTAACATAAATTTTACATGCCTCAAGGAGTGGCATAAGTTTCTAATACAGTTAAATTTGAACGTTGAAGATTTGAAGCTGATCAGAAAAGGCATTCAAGAGTTATCGCATGGAAGCTAATACAGTGGTCCCTCGGTTTTCGGTCATCTCCAAACTCGAACATTTATGTAAGTGTATTTTCGTAAGTGCTTTTGCAAGTGTATTTTTGGGGGTCTGAAACAGACTAACCTATGTGACATTATTTCTTAAGGAAGTAAATTCGTTCGGTAATGGCACTTGAGCAATATTCTGGAAAGAATTTTCGGCAAAAACCGAGGGTCCACTGTATATAATTTTGTCAATAAAATGTCAAATAGCGCCTACGCAGCCCAAAAGCAGTTCGAACTTGATACTAATGTACACCAGCTTTAAAAGTTTAAAGTCCAATTTGAAGTCTTTTGATAGTTATTGCACAGATATCATTTCTCTATTTATTTAATAAAACTGACATTATAACTTGCACAACCTAGTAACAATACGAAACTGAGCAAAATACAATAGCTCTATAAGTGTGAAGCTGCTGCTGCTCAGAAGTTGCAGCCTCAAGTTATTTCTCAGAAAAAACCAGCAATATTTTTTTTTAATAAAATTGGCAACTTTTCACTCCAAGATTACTCCAAAGATTAATTGATCTAATTGAGATACACCCACGTTTAGAGTTGAAGCTGATCAGAAGAGGTGCTCTGCAGTTATTGCAGCGAAACAAATTTGTCCAATAAAATTGGGCAGTTAAACTTGGGAAACCAACAATTTGAATCTTCCTTAGAGCTGAACTCGGCATCACTGAAGCCATCAGAAGAGGTGATCTCCAGTTACCGTACGGAATCCAAACAATTTCACGTCTAACTGTTAGTAATTTGGCAAATTTGCACCTATACAGCCTAATCTTAAATGGTAATAACAGTTTTATCGACTATATTTGCCAGTAAAGGTTCAAGTTCTGGAATGTAGGTTTAACGCTTAGTTATGATTATAATAATAATCAAGCTGTGGAAATGACGTATACTTAAAATATTTCACAGAAAACATTCCATAATACAGTGGACCCCCGCCTAATGAGCACCCCGGAAATCATACAATTATGTAAGTATAATATTGTAAGTGCTTGTGGAAGTGTATTTTTGGGGGTCTGAAATAGACTAACCTACGTGACATTATTCCTTAAGGGAGTAAATTCATTCGGTAATGGCACTTGAGCAGGCTTCTTGAAAGAAGTTTTTACGTTACTCGGGGGTCCGCTGTATTTGAAAAATTAAACAATTTGGTATTATACATTTCAGTATCAATCCCAACCTTTGTAATACATAATGGTAGAATTACCGACAAAATGTTAGGTAAATGGACACATGCAGCTAATGTAACATTTTATTGTGGCAACGTTTCACATTAGTTGCATTTGTGTTCATTTACCTAACAGTCCCAACCTTCTATGTAGGATCAGTGTTGAAGGTTGTAGCCGATCAGAAGAGGGGTCTCTTAGGTTATTTCGTGGAAACCAATTACTTGTGGCGTTCAATCGTATGGACATCATAATTACTGTTAAACTTTATTATAAGTGTTGCACTCACCAGCTAATGCTGGAGCTCATGTATTCACGACCTCATCCTGGAGCTCCTGCACTCATGATCTCATCCTGGAGTTCATGTACTACAACCTCGTCCTGGAGGTTGTGAGTACATGAGCTCCCCAATCAGGAATGGTCTTTATAAAATTGACCAAAGATCACCTGCAATTGGCAGTAGTTGCATCGCAACTAGTTAATGGTGTTGAAATTTGAAGCCAGTCGAATGAGGCGTTCTGAAGTTATAAGTGAAAACCTTAGAGGAAGGGGAAATTTTCTATTTAAACAACGTAAAGGAAGCCACTCGGGGACACTTCCTTGTCAAACACTCGACATCTATAAATTTGTATTTTAAGGCAACGACAGCCTTTTACCTTTAATTTATTCATTTAACTTTTTATCAAGTCGGTCCTCTAATAATGTTATGTTTACGTAAATTTGTAGAGGAAAAAAATATTTAAAAACTGCCATACAGAACTAACACATCTTAGCAGTTTCATGTCTCATCTTAAAATTCTGCACGTTTTATTTTCTCGGTGTGTTTCGAAGTCTTATTTTATTTATATGCATTTTACGTCTAGTTTAACTTGGAAAAAACCCTATATAAAAGGCATTATTTAGAATATGGTGTTTTTGGTTATGTTGGCATTATGCTTGCTTTATACCTTTAAAGTACATGACGAGTCCTGCTTGTTTTGGGTTTGTAGCCTATTTCTCAGCATGACACAACCCCAGCATTATCCAACACAGTTATGTTTGTTTTCAACTTTGGTAGAATTTATCTACCAAGGCACCAAGTTACCCTTCCTTCCCCTTCCTGTCCTCTTTTGCCTTTTATTTCCCTCCAAACTTCTCTTTCTGCTTTATTTTGGTCAAACTTGCCAGATCTAGGTCATTCTCGTTTTATTCTTGTTTTCAGATGTATCATTTAACATGTAAAAAAAACTGTAGATTATTTCACCCACATCTTTTCTAGTTTAGCCGACTAGAAGAAAAACATTATTTTAAATTGTTTCAGATGAAGTTTTCTTCTGTTCAGTTTTTACAATGAATACTGACGAGAGTGCTAGGTTAAGTGTAGGGAAACAGGAACTAGAGTGACGGCGTGTCTCCCAGTCACTGGTTTACTGACAAACCAAAACTCGTTACTGACGGGACGCCATCATGTAGTCTACTTTTTTGTTTCGTTTTTTCTGCATCCCTCATTGGAAAATAGTGTACCAGCAGTATCACATAACGTGTCCCCTGTAATTTGTATATATCTGTCCAAGTCTAAAATCCTACCACACTCCGAACTTTCTACATGAGTACTCGTCTATATGTGGTTGCAGGGTCATATGTATATACAGTGGACCCCCGAGTAACGAACACCCCGGAAATCGTACAATTATGTAAGTTATTTTATTTTTTTATTAACACATCGGCCGATTCCCACCAAGGCAGGGTGGCCCGAAAAAGAAAAACTTTCATCATCATTCACTCCATCACTGTCTTGCCAGAAGGGTGCTTTACACTACAGTTATAAAACTGCAACATTAACACCCCTCCTTCAGAGTGCCGGCACTGTACTTCCCATCTCCAGAACTCAAGTCCGGCCTGCCGGTTTCCCTGAATCCCTTCATAAATGTTACTTTGCTCACACTCCAACAGCACGTCAAGTATTAAAACCATATGCCTCCATTCACTCCTATCAAATACGCTCACACATGCTTGCTGGAAGTCCAAGCCCTCGCACACAAAACTTCCTTTACCCCTCCCTCCAACCTTTCCTAGGCCGACCCTACCCCGCCTTCCCTCCACTACAGATTTATACACTCTCGAAGTCACTCTGTCTCGTTCCATTCTCTCTACATGTCCAAACCACCTCAACAACCCCTCCTCAGCTCTCTGGACAATCGTTTTGGTAATCCCGCACCTCCTCCTAATTTCCAAACTCCGAATTCTCTGCATTATATTCACACCACACATTGACCTCAGACATGACATCTCCACTGCCTCCAGCCTTCTCCTCGTTGCAACATTCATCACCCATGCTTCACACCCATATAAGAGCGTTGGTATAACTATACTCTCATACATTCCCTCTTTACTTCCATAGACAAGGTTCTTTGTCTCCACAGACTCCAAGTGCTCCACTCACCCTTTTCCCCTCATCAATTCTATGATTCACCTCATCCTTCATAGACCCATCCCGACATGTCCACTCCCAAATATCTGAATACATTCACCTCCTCCATACTCTCTCCCTCCAATCTGATATCCAATCTTTCGTCACCTATTCTTTTTGTTATCCTCATCACCTTACTCTTTCCTATATTCACTTTCAATTTTCTTCTTTTACACACCCTACCAAATTCATCCACCAACCTCTGCAGCTTCTCTTCAGAATCTCCCAAAAGCACAGTGTCATCAGCAAAAAGCAACTGTGACAACTCCCACTTTGTATTTGCTTCTTTATCTTTTAGCCCAACACCTCTTGCCAAGACCCTCGCATTCACTTCTCTTACAACCCCATCTATAAATATATTGAACAACCACGGTGACATCACACATCCTTGTCTAAGGCCCACTTTTACTGGGAAATAGTCCCCTTCCCTCCTACACACTCTAACCTGAGCCTCACTATCCTCATAAAACTCTTCACTGCTTTCAGTAACCTTCCTCCTATTCCATACACCTGCAACATCTGCCACATTGCCCCCTATCTACCCTATCATACGCCTTTTCCAAATCCATAAATGCCACAAAAACATCTTTACCCTTATCCAAATACTGTTCACCTATATGTTTCACTGTAAACACTTGGTCTACACACCCCTACCTTTCCTAAAGCCCCCTTGTTCATCTGCTATCCTGCTTTCTGTTTTACTCTTAATTCTTTCAATAATAACTCTACCATACACTTTACCAGGTACACTCAACAGACTTATTCCCCTATAATTTTTGCACTCTCTTTTGTCCCCTTTGCCTTTATACAAAGGAACAATACACGCTCTCTGCCAATCCCTAGGTACCTTACCCTCTTCCATACATTTATTAAATAATAGCACCAACCACTCCAAAATTATATCCCCACCTGCTTTTAACATTTCTATCTTTATCCCATCAATCCCAGCTGCCTTACCCCCTTTCATTCTACCCACTGCCTCACGAACTTCCCTACACCCACAACTGGCTCTTCCACACTCCTACAAGATGTTATTCCTCCTTGCCCTACACACGAAATCACAGCTTCCCTGTCTTCATCAACATTTAACAAATCCTCAAAATATTCTCTCCATCTTCCCGATACCTCTAACTCTCCATTTAATAACTCTCCTCTCCTATTTTTAACTGTCAAATCCATTTGTTCTCTAGGCTTCCTCAACTTATTAATCTCATTCCAAAACTTTTTCTTATTTTCAACAAAATTTGCTGATAACATCTCACCCACTCTCTCATCTGCTCTCTTTTACATTGCTTCACCACTCTTTTAACCTCTCTTTTTCTCTCCATATACTCTTCCCTCCTTGCATCACTTCTACTTTGTAAAAACCTCTCATATGCTAACTTTTCTCCCTTACTACTCTCTTTACATCATCATTCCACCAATCGCTCCTCTTCCCTCCTGCACCCACTCGCCTGTAACCACAAACTTCTGCTGAACACTCTAACACTACATTTTTAAATCTACCCCATACATTTTCGACCCCATTGCCTACACTCTCACTAGCCCATCTATCCTCCAATAGTTGTTTATATCTTACCCTAACTGCCTCCTCTTTTAGTTTATAAACCTTCACCTCTCTTTTACTTACTGATTCTATTTTCCTTGTATCCCATCTACCTTTTACTCCCACTGTAGCTATAACTAAAAAGTGATCTGATATATCTGTAGCCCCTCTATAAACATGCACATCCTGAAGTCTACTCAACAGTCTTTTATCTACCAATACATAGTCCAACAAACTACTGTCATTACGCCCTACATCATATCTTGTATACTTATTTATCCTCTTTTTCTTAAAATATGTATTACCTATAACTAAACCCCTTTCTATACAAAGTTCAATCAAAGGGCTCCCATTATCATTTACACCTGGCACCCCAAACTTACCTACTACACCCTCTCTGCATGTTTCTCCCACTTTAGCATTTAGGTCCCCTACCACAATTACTCTCTCATTTGGTTCAAAAGTTCCTATACATTCGCTAACATCTCCCAAAATCTCTCTCTCTCCTCTACACTCCTCTCTTCTCCAGGTGCATACACGCTTATTATGACCCACTTTTCGCATCCGACCCTTATTTTAATCCACATAATCCTTGAATTTACACATTTATATTCCCTCTTTTCCTTCCATAACTGATCCTTCAACATTATTGCTACCCCTTCCTTAGCTCTAACTCTCTCAGATACTCCTGACTTAATCCCATTTATTTCTCCCCACTGAAACTCGCCTACCCCCTTCAGCTTTGTTTCGCTTAGGGCCAGGACATCCAACTTCTTTTCATTCATAACATCGGCAATCATCTCTTTCTTATCATCCGCACTACATCCACGCACATTCAGACAACCCAATTTTATAAAGTTTTTCTTCTTCTCGTTTTTAGTAGATTTGTACAGGAGAAGGGGTTACTAGCCCATTGCTCCCGGCATCTTAGTCGCCTCATACGACACGCATGGCTTACGGAGGAAAGATTCTTTTCCACTTCCCCATGGACAATAGAGAAAATAAAAAGAACAAGAGCTATTAAGAAAAAGAAGAAAAACCTAGATGTGTGTATGTATATATATGCATGTGTATGCCAGTGTAGTGTGACCTAAAGTGTAAGTAGAAGTAGCTAGATATACCTGTTATCCAGCGTGTTTATGAGACAGAAAAAAGACACCAGCAATCCTACCATCATGTAAAACAGTTTCAGGTTTCTGTTTCACAGTCACCTGGCAGGACGGTAGTACCTCCCTGGGTGGTTGCTGTCTACCAACCTACTACCTGTAAGTATAATATTGTAAGTGCTTGTGGAAGTGTATTTTTGGGGGTCTGAAATAGACTAAACTACGTGACATTATTCCTTAAGGGAGTAAATTCGTTCGGTAATGGCACTTGAGCAGGCTTCTGGAATGAAGTTTTTACGTTACTCAGGAGTCCACTGTATATACAGTGGACCCCCGGCTAACGAACACCCCGGAAATCGAAAAATTATGTAAGTATAATATTGTAAGTGCTTGTGGAAGTGTATTTTTGGGGGTCTTAAATAGACTAACCTACGTGACACTATTTCTTAAGGAAGTAAATTCGTTCAGTAATGGCACTTGAGCAGGCTTCTGGAATGAATTTTGTTTGTTAGCCGGTGGTCCACTGTATATATATATATATATATATACAGTGGACCCCCGAGTAACGTAAAAACTTCCACAAGCACTTACTTCCACAAGCACTTATACTTGCATAATTGTACGATTTCCAGGGTGTTCGTTACTCGGGGGTCCACTGTACAGCGGACCCCCGGTGTTCGTCCTGCTCCAAACTCGCCCTTTTATGTAAGTGTATTTTTTTAAATGCTTTTGTAAATATTTTTGGGGGTCTAAAAGGACTAGTCTACTTTACATTATTCCTTATGGGAATAAATTTATTTGGTAATGGCACTTGAACAGCATTCTGGAACAAAAAAAAATCACGAAAACCGGGGATCCACTGTATACTATATACGTATACAGTGGTCCCCCGAGTTTCGTAAAAACTTCACTCCAGAAGCCTGCTCAAGCGCCATTACAACTTTACTCCCTTAAGGAAAAATGTCACGTAGGTTAGTGTATTTCAGACCCCCAAAATACACTTCCACAAGCACTTACAATATTATACTTACATAATTGTACGATTTCCGGGGTGTACGAAACTCGGGGGACCACTGTATATATATATACAGTGGACCCTCAGAAATGGAACACTCCCAACTCGCCCTTTTATGTAAGTTTATTATTTTAAGTGCTTTTATAGGTGTATTTTTGGGGTCTGAAACGGACTAATCTAATTTACGTACATCATTCCTTATGGGAATTAATTTGTTTGGTAACAGCACTTGAACAGCATTCTGGAATGAAGAATGTTCGATTTCCGGGGGTCCACTGTATATAGTATTTATATAAATGAGGCGTAGTGGTCAGGTGCGTCATTGATCAACACAGACAGTTGGGTCAGCTGTTCAAGTCTAGCTGGGGTACACTTCCCTTTTTTTTATCCTAGGTATTAGGTTGGTAGACAGCAACCGCCCAGGGAGGTACTACCGTCCTGCCAAGTGAGTGTGAAACGAAAGCCTGTAATTGTTTTACATGACGGTAGGATTGCTGGTGTCTTTTTTCTGTCTCAGACATGCAAGATTTCAGGTATGTCTTGCTACTTACACTTAGGTCACACTACACATGCATGTAAAAGCATATACAGTGGACCCCCGGCTAACGAACACCCCGGAAATCGTACAATTATGTAAGTATGATATTGTAAGTGCTTGTGGAAGTGTATTTTTGGGGGTCTAAAATAGACTAACCTACGTGACATTATTTCTAAGGAAGTAAATTCGTTCGGTAATGGCACTTGAGCAGGCTTCTGGAATGAATTTTGTTCGTTAGCCGGGGGTCCACTGTACTATATACACACACCCCTCTGGGTTTTCTTCTATTTTCTTACTAGTTCTTGCTGTTGTTTATTTCCTCTCATCTCCATGGGGAAGTGTTACAGAATTCTTCCTCCATAAGCCATGCGTGTCGTAAGAGGCGATTAAAATGTCTGAAGCAAGGGGCTAGTTAGGCGAGTACACATGTGGAAAGCAAGTTCGGTGATGGGTATGATTTTATAGTAAACAGGAAAGACATTTTTCCTTCTAAGGTCAGGTATTAAAATTCAACATTTCGATGATCTTATATCAATATAAAGAATAAAGGAACGTACCTAGGAGAGCGTGTTACCTCAGGTGGAGACAGATAGGTACTGACTGCAGATACAATGTATCTGCAGTTGAATGTTAAGAAGCTGATCTTCGAAGAATGTCTTTTATGTGACCTCATACTGCATGTATTTGAGTTCCTGCTTTCAGTACCCCTCATCTGTTTTTGCTTATAGCTGGTCAAGTTACCCCATGATGTCCCGAAGCAACACTGAGCTACGGAGAATTCCCATTACTGCCTTCACTTGTATAATCTCGTTTCCATTTTTTCACTTGAAATTTATAGTAACATTTTGTTTTTCTCTCAACCCACAGCGTGATTTACTCTGTCCCTACTCCTTGCTTCCATTGTTTGCTTGTTACTTATTGAATTCTTAATTTATATCATTCCTTTTTCAGCAGTATTTCAATAAATACATTTGTCTTTGCATGGCTTTTTCATAGTTTTAATTTAGATGTTGGAAGTTAATAGTTTCTCTTTGTTTCAGTTGCTTCCTGCACGATTAATTTTCATGTCCAATGATTATTTTATTGTTTGTAGTTTGAACTGAAGCATTTCCCTTTTTTGTAACAGGTATATATTAGTGTCTAATTTATTTTTTGCATGATTTCCTTGTGTATGTAGTGCAACTTTTAACCGAGAATACAAAAGCACGATGTGTATATATACGCACACAGGTGCGCTATCGTACGCCGAGCTTGGAACGCTCGTCGATGCCTCGGGAGGAGAGTACGCTTATTTCTTGCAAGGTTTCGCCCCGGGGGAGAAGAGGAGGTTATGGTGGGGCCCCATACCGTCCTTCCTGTTCGCGTGGGTGTCCATATTCTTGCTGAAGCCTGCCTCGCTGGCCATCATCTGCCTCACCTGCTCAGAGTACTTTGTGAGAATATTCAACGCGGGTAGCATCAACTGCCTCCCACCAGATCTGGCCATCAAACTCTTCGCCGCCTTTGTCATAAGTACTAACCACAGCTCTCTCGTACCCGTTTCTTTATCGCTTACATCAATTTATCTGCATTTAAATTGCAAGAAAAATCAATTTATAAAACTTTAAAAATATGGAGACGTTTCAGTAGTATGCTTGGAAAAAAAAGTATAATTTTCATCGGAAAAATGATATGGCAGCTTTTCATAAAAAATGTGAAGTCAGATATCAGACAACTTGCAAGAACTTGGTTAATATGCCCTGAAATTCTGTATGTATTAAATAAAACGATGGCTCAATGCCTGCTTGTTAAAGGCATACAATAAAAAGTAGAAATAATGCAGTAAAATAATCAGACTAATATTATAGTTAATTATATCCTCTGGTACACCTCATCCAGTCCTCGAAATGGGTCGTCTGAACAAAAAATGGGAAAGGTTTCGGTAATGAGGCAGGGGAAGGTGGATGGATGGTGTGTATGTGTTTTTGTGTCATTTAACTAAAGATTTAAAAACTAAACAAACAAACAAACACGCACACACACAACGACATGCCGAATAGGTAAAACTGGTCAATTAGCAAGAACTCGTTTAAAATTATGTCCTTTCTAAAAAAATTCACTTATATGTTTAAAGATACAGTGGACCCCCGGTTAACGGCCATAATTCGTTCCAGAATGCTGTTCGAGTGCTGTTACCGAACGAATTTGTTCCTATAAGAAATAATGTAAATTAGATTAGTCCTTTTAGACCCCCAAAAATACACTTACACAAGCACTTACAAAAATACACTTACATAATTGTTTGAGTTTGGAGCAGTACGTAAACCGGGGGTCCACTGTATATATTTTTTTTCACTTATGTTAATGTAAAAATTAATCATTTTGTACCAAAAGAACTTTACAAACCTTACCTAACCTTATTATAACACACACAATTTAATTTAGCTTAATCCAACTAAATATATTTTAGATAAGTTTACAATAATTTAATAATAAACAAACAGTGAAATATATTTTTTCGTTAGATTCAGAATATTTTTTTTTTGCGTAATTATTGCATATGCAAATTTTTGCTTGCCTTATTCAGCAAGAAGAGCGTTGCTATTTAAGCCAAAGTTACTATTGCACGATATATCAGTTTAAAACAAACATACAGTGGGGTTAACCGCGGTCACAGAGTCTCAAACCAGACGTGGTAGCCTAGGGCTTAGCTATAATTCATCCAACAGGATTACACCTAGATAGTTATGCTGTCATGAAAATTTCGATTCGCACTGAGCCGATGACGAACTTGCTCCGTCGACAGTAATGACACGATTGCAAACAAACCATACCACTTGTACCCGGTTCGAAGCCCCACCCGTGGTATGGTTTGTTTGCAACGTTCTCATTTGTATCATCTTGACGGTTTGGTTGAGCAGAGTTCGCACCCATGCTAGCGGGAGATTCTTCTGAAAATTGCATTGTGGACAAGTGGAGCTTAACCTTCTATGTGAAAATATACTAGTTGATGAACTATTGAAGTAGTGCCCAGTGGTTACTGATCTGGATTTAACTCTGTGATCGCGTTGAAACGCTATATAGTTTGTTTAATCGTGTCATTACGATTTCGTGAGTCATATACAGTTGTACCTCTACTTACGAGCAGCTCCCAACTCAAAAAATTATGTAAGTGTATTTTTGTAGGTGCTTTTGTAAGTGATTTTTTGTGGGCCTGAAATGGATTAACCTAATTTTCATTATTTCTTATGGAAAAAAATTCCTTCGGTATCGGCACTTGAATAGCCGACTGGAATGAATTTTGCTCGTAAGTAGAGGTACCACTGTATATATATATATATATATATATACAGTGGTACCTCGAGTTACGATGGTCCCCAAAATTGCCCTTTTATGTAAGTTTATTTTTTTAAATGCTTTTGTAGGTATATTTTTGGGGGTGTAAAAGGACTAGTCTATTTTACATTATTCCTTATGGGGATAAATTCGTTTGGTAATGGCACTTAAACAGCATTCTCGAACGAAAAAATATCGTAACTCGAGGTACCACTATATATATATATATATATATATATATATAATGTGAAAATCTGCATATATTAGATACTTAAGATATATAATGTGTATGCATATGAAGGATTTAAACTTCACAATCTAACTTTAACTGTACCATCAGGCACAGTTAACATATAGTTCCACTATACCCCAACCTGAGGCCTACTTTACTAGAGCATCTCAACTAAGGAACCCTACATAATTATTACTGTACTTTCCCAACTTAATCCCACTGTACTGGATCTCACTACAGTACAACCCTGAATCCCAGAGTTGTTAGACCCTAACTTGATCTGGCGTGAAATCAACAGCCATAACTGTCACGAGGCTGTTACACTGAGATGAGATGTGTATGTACACTCATAGTTTAATTCCTAATTTAGGTACTAAAATATTCTTGATTGATGAACATGTGTATTGCAGCCTTTTGACCCTCATGCAGTCCATATGCTTTAAAACTAACACAGTAAAATTTAGCACAACTAACTTGTTAAATACGCGCCCCACGCGCGTCTTCTCCCTCTCTCTTCTCATCCCGTGCAGTCCTCATTACCTTCATCAACTCATACTCTGTGAACCTGGCGACGAGGGTGCAAAACGTGTTTACGGCTGCTAAGCTGGTGGCCATCCTGATCATCGTGGTGGGCGGCATGGTGAAGCTAGGCCAGGGCAACACACAATATCTCGCTACAGGCTTCCAGGGCTCTACCAAGAGCTTTGGTGACATCGCCACAGCATTCTACAGTGGCCTCTGGGCCTATGATGGCTGGTGAGTGTGAGAGTGAGAGAATGAGAATGAATTGAGATAAAATGAGAATGGAGGCAAGTGAGACTGAAAGCAAGAGAAGCAAAGCAAGAATAGTTGTTGATGCATTCTCCAATTTCTATATGAGAGCCATCAGCACTACTAGCTGCACTAGTGGATTGGTGAACAGAACCGTCAACATAATTTGTGGAAGAGAAAATTGTGACTAAGGCATCAATACAACTTGAAGACATTATGCTTGGCTTTAAGGCGAAGTTTTAATTGTGATTAAAGATTTTTTTTGAGGGGGAGGGGGGGGGATAGTGGTAAATTATTAAATTAATCTTCGGATATGGACGTTGAAATGCTGAAATAATTTTCTTCTGGCGAAAATTAAATTACATATGCACCTATCTCTATATAAGATACACAAGTATTAAAATGTTTTAAGTCGATCATAAGAGGGGTTCTCAAGTTATCGCTGGGAAACCTTGGAGGAAAAAAAAGAACCAAAAAATTTGATAATTACTCAGATTGTACTTAGATAAAACTTTGAGTTAAAAGAATAGGCTGAACAGCACTAAAAATGTTCTCGTTGGGTAAGAGGACAAAGATGACCCAAAAATGCCAATGCATCATCGGGAACTGTCTTAGTTCCATTAGGGTCCATTAAGCACGGAACCCCAGGATGCAACCCACACCAGTCAACTAACACCCAGGTGAACAGGGACAGCAGGTGTAAGGAAACATGCCCAACGTTTCCACCCATGCCGGGGATTAAACCACGGACACTCTTGTGAGGCGAGTGTTGGCAACCGAGCCACGGGATCACCACTTTTCATAATCGATAGCTTTTGAGTTAACTTGTAATCCATAACACTTATTATTTGTAACCATTGTAAGCTCTGGCGGGAAATAAATTTCAGTTTCATATATGAAGTCATAAAAGGTTACAAATAATGACTTTATGTACAACATTTGTACGATTAACAGGAAGACCAAGAGGCCACAGTTGTAAACAAAAAACTATTCTAAAATTATACTAAACATTTTTTGGCAGAACAGTGTAATTGTACACAAGAGGCAGTAGCAAGTTCTACAGACACTGGAAATTAAACTAAAAATACTACATGATAAATTTAAAATTGAAGACAGGACAAAACGAGCATAGATTCCCACAGAATGCTGACCAAACCTCCAGTCAATGTCATTTAGTAGTCCCATAAATAGTGTTATTTCCCATGGCTTGTAATAAATTATAGAAGTGCTATAGGTGACAACCATTTGTTTTCCCTCCCCCACAGGAACAACCTCAACTATGTGACAGAGGAACTCAAGAAACCTTACACGTGAGTATACTGCCAGCAGCAGCCTCCTCTACCTACTGCTTCCTACCTCCTCTCTCCTCCACCCTCTCTCTCTCTTTCTCTCTCTCCTTCTCCTCCCTCCTTCTCTTTCCTCCCTTCTCCTCTCTCCTCCTTTTCCCTCCTCCTCCTCCTTCTCCTCCCTCCTCCTCCTCTCTCCTCCTCCTACCTCCTTCTCCTCCCTCCTCCTTCTCCTACGAGAGTGTTTAAAAGATAAGTTTAATACTTAAACGAGTACAGCATATGCTTCTGTATTAAAGGTTAAAATTATTATTTTAAAAATTATGAATGACACTTATTATTTTGCACGATTATCAACATATAATTGACCCAATATTTACGATGCTTTTAATTAAGCTCCGAGTTAATATTTTCATAAGAATATCTGTTATACCTTGAACATGATTGACTTAAGTTCAACTTGTTTTATATAAGTTTTAATTTTTTTTTTAACAAACTGGCCGTATCACACTGAGGCAGGGTGACCTAAAAAGAAAAACAAAAATTCCTCTTTTTAAATTTAGTAAAGTTTTAAATATACAGTGGACCCTTGCTATTCGAACATTCTTCATTCCAGAATGCTGTTCAAGTGATGTTACCAAACGAATTTATTCCCATAAGGAATGATGTAAATTAGATTAGTTCATTTCAGACCCCCAAAAATGCACTTACAATAATAAACTTACATAAAAGGGCGAGTTTGGAGTGTTCGAAAAGCGAGGGTCCACTGTATGAGACATTTTTGGGAAATATTTTGCTCTTAAATATTTTCCATACTTAGTCAGTGCTGTTAGGGTTTGCATCCATTCAATATAGATTAGGTTACTTACAGGTCTCTTACATGCTTTAATGTAAACACTTCATGTTTGTATTATTTTCCTTGCAGGAACCTACCACGGGCTATCATTATTGGGCTTCCTCTAGTGACCATCTGTTACCTGCTTGTCAACATCTCCTACCTAGCTGTCATGAGCCAGGATGAGCTCCTTGCCTCGGAAACTGTGGCCGTGGTATGTATTGTGCTGTGCCTGACACTCCTTCATTTACCTTAAGATCTCTATCTCCTTTTAACTTTACTCAAAATTATCCATGCACTTTTTTTTTTTCTATATGACATGATAAGTTTCTTAAATTTTTCAAGTCTCAGATGATGCTGGAAAAGTGGGGGATGGGAAGAGAACTTTCTGTTATATGTACTGTACAATTCAAACCTCATCTGTCTTTACAGAAGTATAGATAGCTGGACTGTGGTTAGCCCTCAGTAGATACCCTCAATATAAGATAAGAGAAGATAACTTTATTTCCCAAGAATATCCAAAAAAAAGTTATATATTATATATATTTTTTTGAAGGAAAAACCCATAGTTATGCATAGCTTCTCGGGCAGTCTGAAACTAGTATGTATTAATACTAACAATATAAAAATAAAACTATATTGGACAATGTGTATGTATATAAATGTAGTATGTACACACTAAAATAAAAAAATACATAATGTCATAAGCAAGTTTTAGTGCAAATTTAGTGTATTAAGAAATAAAATTCAAATAAAATTTTAATTGAAACTTAAAAGCAAATAAGGAAATACATACAGTAATAATATAATATTGGTTGGAGAAATTATTAAATTAAAATAAAATAAGAAATACAGTGGTACCTCGACATATGAGCAGCTCCCAACTCGAATAATTATGTAAGTGTATTTCTGTAAGTGCTTTTGTAAGTGTATTTTTGGGGGTCTGAAATGGATTAATCTAATTTACATTATTCCTTATGGGAACAAATTTGTTTGGTATCGGCACTCGAACAGCCTTCTGGAACAAATTAAGCTCATAACCCGAGGTACCACTGTATGGTGTAATTTATTAGCTTAATTTATACGTTTAATATTAATTTTAGGAACTGCATACAATTTACCAGGTATACTCAACAGACTTATTCCCCTGTAATTTTTACACTCTCTTTTGTCCCCTTTGCCTTTATACAAAAGAACTATGCATGCCCTCTGCCAGTCCCTAGGTACCTTACCCTCTTCCATACATTTATTAAATAAAAACACTAACCACTCCAAAGCAGGTGGGGATATAGTTTTGGAGTGGTTACTGTTTTTATTTGATAAATGTATGGAAGAGGGTAAGGTACCTAGGAACTGGCAGAGAGCATGCATAGTTCCTTTGTATAAAGGCAAAGGACAAAAGAGAGTGTAAATACAGGAATAATCTGTGAGTATACTTGGTAAAGTGTATAGTAGAGTTATTATTGAAAGAATTAAGAGTAAGATGGAGAGCAGGATTGTAGATGAACAAGGAGGCTTTAGGAAGTGTAGGGGGTATGTAGACCAAGTGTTTGAAGTGAAACATAGAGGTGAACAGTATTTAGATAAAGGTAAAGAGGTTTTTGTGGCATTTATGGATTTGGAAAAGGTGTATGATAGGGTGGATAGGGGGCAATGTGACAGATGTTGCAAATGTATGGAATAGGAGGTAGGTTATTGAAAGCATTGTAGAGTCTTTACGAGGATAGTGAGGCTCAGGTTAGAGTATGTAGGCGAGAGGGGGATTACTTCCCAGTAAAAGTAGGCTTTAGACAGGGATGTGTGATGTCACCATGGTTGTTCAACATATTTATAAATGGAGTTGTAAGAGAAGTGAATGCTCAGGTGTTGGCAAGAGGTGTGGGGTTAAAAGATAAAGAATCTAACACAAAGTGGGAGTTGTCACAGTTGCTCTTCGCTGATGACACGGTGCTTTTGGGAGATTCTGAAGAGAAGTTGCAGAGGTTGGTTAATGAGTTTGGTAGGGTATGTAAAAGAAGGAAATTAAAAGTGAATATAGGAAAGAGTAAGGTGATGAGGATAACAAAAAAATTAGGTAACGGAAGATTGGATATCAGACTGATGGGAGAGAGTATGGAGGAGGTAAATGTATTCAGATATTTGGGAGTGGACGTGCCAGCGGATGGGTCTATGGAAGATGAGGTAAATCATAAAATTGATGAGGGGAAAAAGGTGAGTTGTGCACTGAGGAGTTTGTGGAGACAAAGAACTTTATCCATGAAAGCAAAGAGGGGAGTGTATGAGAGTATAGTTATACCAATGCTCTTGTATGGGTGTGAGGCATGGGTTGTGAATGTTGCAACAAGGAGAAAGCTGGAGGCAGTGGAGATGTCGTGTCTGAGGGCAATGTGTGGTGTGAATATAATGCAGAGAATCCGTAGTTTGGAGATTAGGAGGAGATGTGGGATTACCAAGACTATTATCCAGAGAGCTGAGGAGGGGTTATTGAGATGGTTTGGATATGTAGAGAGGATGGAACAAAGTAGAATGACTTCAAGAGTGTATAGATCTGTAGTGGAGGGAAGGCGGGGTAGGTGTCGACCTAGGAAATGTTCGAGGGAGGGGGTAAAGGAGGTTTTGAGTGCAAGGGGCTTGGACTTCCAGCAAGCGTGCGTGAGCGTGTTAGATAAGAGCAAATGGAGACAAATAGTTCTTAGGACTTGACGTGCTATTGGAGTGTGAGCAAGGTAACATTTATGAAGGGATTTAGGGAAACTGTCAGGCCGGACTTGATTCCTGGAGATGAGAAGTACAGTGCCGGCACTCTGAAGGAGGGTGTTAATTTGCATGCCTCTGGCAAGACAGTGATGGAGTGAATGATGATGAAAGTTTTTGTTTTTTGGGCCACCCTGCCTTTGTGGGAAATGGCCGATGTGTTAATAATAAAAAATAATAACAATAATAATAGTTTATTTAGACATGGTACAATGATACATAGGTAGACATGATACAATGATACATAAGTATAAATGAGGTGTACATGCCAAAAGCCCCTAATATGCTGTGCATTGCGGGCATTGAAAGAAATTTGAGGAAACTACATTAAGCACACATTATTTATGTTATGAGTGGGTAGTTATGGGTCAGATAATAATAATAATAATAATAATAATCTTTTATTTCTACAAGTACAGTACATGATACAAATTAGATAAGTTTAGATTTAGAAAGGATATACTATAGCTGACATCAATGACATACTATATAGAAAGCCCCTGGTTATGCAGAGCATTTTGGGCAACTTAGGTTAATTTTGTCCTCAGGATGTGACCCACACCAGTCGGCTAACACCTAGGTACCTACTTACTACTATGTGGACTGGGACAGCAGGTGTCTTAAGGAAACACGCCCCGGTGTTTCCACCAATACCGGGGATCGAACCACGGACCTCAATGTGTGAGCTGAGTGCACTACAATACAGTTTTCATTTCTGCAGTACATTTAGTTTATATATAATAAACATTGGTAGGTACGAGAGATGCTTGCAGGAAAAGAAATTAAGCTTATTTACAGTATCAATAGTTGAGAGGGAAAGTGCATTTGTTTTAAATTGCCTTTTTTTTTTGTAGTTGTTGATTTTAATCCTAGGATTTGCTTGGATATGTTCTTAATTATTCTAATGAGAGTTTTAGAGTAAGGCCTTCTACTATCTTCTCTGTCCTTTCCCTCTTTCTCCTTTCCCTTCTTAATTATCACTTAAGCTGCTTACCCATGATTTTACAGTACTTACTTAGAGCTAGTATCATACCACAGCTCATTTCAAACCCTGTCACCAGGACTCAAGAAATCGTAATAACACGATTGCAGACAAACCACTGTACAGGTGGGGATTGAATTTGTGGTGAGTTGTGAAACTGTAAAACTCCAGACCAATGCGTTAGCCACTGGGCCAGCTGGCTACAATATACCTAGTTGGATGAATCTTATTGTAGTCAGCTGGCCTAGTGGCTGATGCGTTGGTCTGGAGTTTTACGACTCACTCACCACGAGTTCAATCCCCGCCCGTACCGTGGCCTGTCACCAGCAATTGCCTTTATAATTATTTTATAACTGTGAGCCAAAGTTTTCATTTGCTGGGAAAGCTTGAATACACAATAATATACATACAGTGGACCCCCGAGTTTCGTAAACCCCGGAAATCGTACAATTATGTAAGTATAATATTGTCAGTGCTTGTGGAAGTGTATTTTTGGGGGTCTGAAATAGACTAACCTACGTGACATTTTTCCTTAAGGGAGTAAATTCGTTCGGTAATGGCGCTTGAGCAGACTTCAGGAGTGAAGTTTTTACGAAACTCGGGGGTCCACTGTATTTGATATAAGAATATGTTTCCAATGAATCACTCGTGGAGTAAATGATCACTCATAGAGTGAGTGATTTCCTTAAAAAAAATAAAAGCTCAAAGGAAGCTACTGATGGTTACCCATTTTAAGGTACAAACTAATTAGTTACCAGGAATGTACCTCTGATTATATAATGTCTATGGGAAAAAAACACCAACCGTGTCTCACTGAGGTAGGGTGACTCGAAATAGGAAACATTTATCATCACTCAATAGCCATTTTGCCAGAAGTGTGCAAACATGACATTTCAAATAACCCTCCAGACTGTAACATTCCCACCCATCCTTCAGCATGCATGCACTGTACTTTCCTCCTCTAGTTACTAAAGTTTGGCTAACCGAGTTTCCTAAATACCTTCATTAATGTTACTTATTCCAACAGCACATCTAGCCATAAAACTACTCAGTCTCTATATTTTGGACTCTTAGCTTCAGAATTTTAGGAAAGGAGCAGCTACATTCCTTGTTACCCTTGCTTAATTTTCAGATTCTTAAAGGGTTGCAGTATTTAATTCACTTTTTAGAAGTGCAGTAAAATAGACTGGATGTTCTTAGATATATGATGTGCTAGTTTAATATGTGCATTTATTAATGCTGAGAAATGCTAGTAGACTGTCACAAGCAAATTTGTGTGTGCCTGCATGGAAACCAATACATATATCCAACCCCCATTTCATGGAAAAGACTTTTTGGTTCATCCTGTTCTCAAAGGAAGTTCCTTGATACTGGTAAAAGGGCTTTTGATGCAAGGAATTGGATCTTTCCTTCCCTTCCTTGAATCAAACAAGATTGCCTCCCAATTCCCCCAAGGTACCGAATATTCAACTTATGCTGTACAGATTTAGCACTTCCCTCAAATATAATAATAATTGTTGGTGCATTGCTAATTTCTGTGTATATTGCACTGTACATCTAATCTCTTAAGTTTAATATATTGAATCTTATGTTTATGGAAAAATACGAGTACTTAAACATACAGTGTCTGATAGAGCTGAAAGTAAGAAAATTGGGGGTGGGATGAAAGAATTATATTTTGTGGGGTCACAATTCAAAGAAAATTATGATGTGTAGGTGTTTATTATCTTAGCAGCATGAAAGGTGAGTGGTGCAATCTTTGAAAATTCTTTATTCTTTTTTTTTTAACACTGGCTGTTTCTTGGCCCATCTTCCACCCTAACAGAGTGCATGGACATACCAAGGCCTTTTTCAAATTTACTTGTTTATTTGTTACTTCAGCTTTAACAGTTTACTGTACATGTAAATACAACATTATTTGTTAACATAGGCTAGAATACCAGTTATTAAATTCTGTTGAGGCTAAGCTATGACAGTAATTATCACACTGTAATGCACAGAAAAACTTTTACCCATCCTATTTCTAAGACATTCTGTGGAATGGCAGCAGTTGTTTAAAGGTCACAAGTCATAGAAAAGAATGAAGAATTTTTCCAGATTGCACCAGCTCTCATCTAATGATTTAAAATCTTATACTACATTGGTACCCCGGATTTCGTACAGCTCCCAACTCGAACAATTATGTAAGTGTATTTTTGTAAATGCTTTTGTAAGTGTATTTTTGGGGGTCTGAAACAGACTAATCTAATTTACATTCGTCAATAACAAAAAAGGCACAATACCGTGACTGGAACAATACACACACAACCCGCACATATAAAAGGGAGGAGCTTACGACGACGTTTCGGCCCGACTTGGACCATTTACAAAGTCACACTAGCACACAGAGACGGAGGAAGGGGTATTTATAGGCAGGCAGACAGGGAAGGGTACAAGAGAGTGGGGTAATAATGGAGTAAGTAGTGGTAGTAGTAGTAATAGTAGTAGTGGAGACAGTCATATTCTAGGAAAGGAGCACTGCAATGAGGCTAGCGGCCCGCAAGGGTGGGACGAGAACACAGAGGGAGGAAAGGCCTATAAATACCCCTTCCTCCGTCTCTGTGTGTTAGTGTGACTTTGTAAATGGTCCAAGTCGGGCCGAAACGTCGTCGTAAGCTTCTCCCTTTTATATGTGCGGGTTGTGTGTGTATTACATTCGTCCTTATGGGAACAAATTCGTTCGGTAATGGCACTCGAACAGCCTCCTGGAACGAATTATTGATGAAATCCGGGGTACCACTGTACCTCTGTTAGGAAAGACTAACTTCATTAAATAAAAAACAGAGTCCTTATCCTTATACATCAGTGTTGTATGACCCAAATTGTCTTTGTCACGTGTAATAACTTCCTGAGCATTGTCAGTAATACAAGAGGTTTCACTAGACAATCAGATTCTATTTGTTCATCTCTTTTTCACACTACATAACAAAGTACTGGTAGATATTTACTAATGATATTGTTAAATTATCCTATGTAGAAGATTACATATTTAAATATTCTGAAAAAAATCTAAATATTTTATTGTATGTATTTAAACTATGTCACTTTAAAGTAAGACCTCCATAAAGTTTCTTTTTCATTCCTTGGCTTAGGAGTCTTGACAAATAGTATTTGCAGGAGCCACAAGACATTTGCATGATGGAAACAACTAATTACATGATAGACGCATACCATTAAACACTTGACACTCATTTACTGTACACCATAAATATTTTTAATAAATTTTTATGGTAGCTCATTTAGAAACACTCCATTCAAATATCAATTTCAAATTGGGCTATCTCCATTTAGAAACACTCCATTCAGATATCAGTTTCAAATTGGCCTATCTTTTATGCATTAATTTTTCTCAAAGGATATGTTTGTTTTCTATTAATTTGTTTTGTACACTTGACAAACAGCCTTTTCCATAACAGATTTACTTTTGTTTGTTTGTTGTTATACTTAATTAAAAATAGTATGAACATCCAATAATAATAATGATATCCTGTTTATTAGCACCCTCTTTTTTTATTTGTATGTGCATTAGAAAGCAGTTAGTTTGCCTATACTACCCAACAACTTTAGCATTATACTTATCCTGTTTTTATTTTATTTTTTTGCTTTCAGTGTTTGTGGTCAACTATTAGGTCTAACAATGCTTAATATTTATAATTATTTATCCCTTTTTTTGTTTTTGTATTTAGTTTTTTGGTGGTCAACTATGTGGGAGAGCAGGTGAAATCGTCATGATCTTCGCTGTAGTTATGTCGACTTTTGGGGCAGCAAATGGGTCCTCATTTACATCTGGGAGGTTTGTCTCTGTTTTATTTAAGAGTTGAAAGATCTGCTGAGTATATTTCCTTTGTTGGAGGGAGGCCTACTACACATCACTCTAGGCAGATGTGATATTTCATCTATTTTTCAAGCTGCACATGTACACTTCTCCAGTATTGCACCTGGTGGAAGGGCTTCGGTCTGCAATTTAGTCTGGTAAAACAGCTTTATTTCTTGTTTGACAACAAGAAAAGTCTTATGCTCTACTAAATTTACTTTTATTTGCTTTTTCTATTGTTGCTTATTAATCAGGTAGCATTCAGTATGGTGGTAATCTGCACTGTACTACGTACTATATCAACTTTTGGATCATCAAATTCTTCGTGTTTTACATCTGGGAGGTTTGTAGCTACAGCATAATTTGTACTGGCAAAATAATTTTCAGGCAATATACATATACATATGTATAACAATAAAAATGTTACAATTAGAGAATGCTTGCTGTAGTAGTTGGGTATTGGTTAATTTAGTCTGTGTTGTGTGTGCCTGAGTATCATCTCTTCTGGTGGTGGGGTACCTTGTTTTAATCTTAAGAAACGGTTAATCCCCTTATTATTTTGGTGAGTAAATGTTTGTTTTTCACTACATTGGTGTCAGCTTTTTCACCAGTCCATGGTTTGTTTTTTCCAGCTGAGAGGTGTTTTTCTTTGTGGTACAAGGTGGGTGACAACTCGTTGAAATTTTCTGATGGAATTTTTATTTTTAATTTTGCTCTAAATTCTATAGTGCACAAGCGGAATAGCATCTCTTCTATCTTTTAAATAGCAGCAACTAATATGTTCATACATTTTTTTCTAGCATTTTGGTGGAGAAGTGTTTGGAATGACTGGAGAGATTACCATGATTATTTCAACCTTCATGTCAACTTTTGGGGCCGCTAATGGTTCCTGCTTTACATCTGGGAGGTTTGTTTATTTTACAACAAGTTAAAGGGAATTATAAAAATCTCATCAACACAATTCCTAAAGTACAAAATAAAATACAATACGAATTCCTTCCTGCAGGCAGGTCTTGGTTGTGAAAATATGATTTTAAGATCTGTTTGAACTCGTGGGTTAAGCTAAAAAAATAATTTCCTGTATTAAAATGATTTAGAAGCATGGCAATAAGAATGAGATAGTGTGTTTTTAATTATAAAATCAATGCATCATTCCTAATTAGGGTAAATACTTGGCAATTGAGAGCCAAGTACATTAGACAGGATGCTTATAATAGACCAGGTTCCTAAGTACAAAAGTCTGGTAGTAATTAAGCTTTAAAAGTAAGAGATAAAATGTCTGCTTTGTATAACTTAAATATAAAGTCAGAAATAATTGCTTTAATTTTGTCTGATCAGTATATGGTACACAGTAATATATAATGCTCTGAATTTTTATTGCTATATAGTTTTCAGTTTGTCAATTGGTTACAGAGTTGTTGTCAGGTAGTATTGGAAATAGGTTATATAGAAACCTAAGAACTGTCCAGAAGTGCCTTTTTTTCCGAGTCTTAGAAATGGGTGGGATCTTTTTTTCTGGGAACAGACTTGCTATGTACCGACCAGTGCACACATCTTTTATTTACTTGTGAGTATCACCATACCAGTTCCACTTGACTTGCTGTTGTAGTTGGTGAATATTCTGTGGAACACTGACAACTAACATTGAGCTATGGAGTAGGACAGTACAGTATGTACGCTAAATGTGGAATGGAGACAGTGTAGTTGTGTGAGTCGACGTTGTTTTGTCATGCATGGGACCTCCTAGAAAGGAAACTAAATAGGGAATGATAATGAATGAGTTCCTATTTGGATCACTGCTTTGGTGAAAAAAAAATGAATAAATAAGCATAATTTTTTTAACCAGCATTAATGTGTATCTGTAGGTATAGTCTTTTAATCAACATATACTATTTCTTTTTAATAAAAGGGTATACGTATTCATTTAAACAAGTGGGCACAGTTTGATCTCATTGTACTTATTGTCTGTACGTGTTATTGTCCTATCGATTATGATTATTATTAGTAGTAGAAGTATGGTACAGTACTATTAATACCACAAAAATGTGCTAAACCATTGGGTTTACACAGTAGCATTGTGACCATTGAGAATAGTTTTGGTTTGGAGGTTAGTGTTTTGTTATAGTTTAATTGTTCATGTTTATTGATGAGCTGTGGTTCAAATCTTGGATGTGAGGATTACTTACAATAGCTTGAGATGCCTGATAATCTAAATTGTTTGCATAAACCTCTCTAATATTACTTGTTTTCGACACCTTTTATCAGCTTTCAACTTAAATATACAAAGTTTTCTTGAATGATTTTTACTGTTAATCTCTCTTTAATCTAGTGGCTGCCTGCTTGCTGCTAGAAATCAAGCATGATTAAAGAAACAATTACTTCCAAACTAATTAGTATCATTATCCACAAACATTTTGTATTGTCAGAATGCAGCTGGTTGAAAAAAGTAATTAATGGAAAACAAGTCATGTAAATACTGACTTACCATTTCTAGTAAAAGAAGAACTGTTTAATTTCTTTTACCACATTGGGCATTTCTTGCAACCTACTATCATCCAATGTAAACTACATAGCTAGTGTAAATACTTGTTTATAATTATCTCTTTGAATTTGCATGGAGGGGTGGAGTGAGCTAAAGTATTTGGTCCCACCCTGTGACTTTGTATGGACTGACACTATTAAGTCTTGTCATATCTGTTCTTCTGCTGACATGTCAGCAGATGGGTCTATGAAGGATGAGGTGAATCATAGAATTGATGAGGGGAAAAGGGTGAGTGGTGCACTTCGGAGTCTGTGGATACAAAGAACTTTGTCCATGGAAGTTAAGAGGGGAATGTATGAGAGTATAGTTATACCAACACTCTTATATGGGTGTGAAGCATGGGTGATGAATGTTGCAACGAGGAGAAGGCTGGAGGCAGTGGAGATGTCATGTTTGAGGTCAATGTGTGTGAATATTATGCAGAGAATTCGAGTTTGGAAATTAGGAGGAGGTGCGGATTACCAAAACTATTATCCAGAGGGCTGAGGAGGGTTGTTGAGGTAGTTCGGACATGTAGAGAGAATGGAACGAAACAGAATGACCTCGAGAGTGTATAAATCTGTAGTGGAGGGAAGGCGGGGTAGGGGTCGGCCTAGGAAAGGTTGGAGGGAGGGGGTAAAGGAAGTTTTGTGTGCGAGGGGCTTGGATTTCCAGCAAGCATGTGTGAGCGTATTTGATAGGAGTGAATGGAGGCATATGGTTTTTAATACTTGACGTGCTGTTGGAGTGTGAGCAAAGTAACATTTATGAAGGGATTCAGGGAAACCGGCAGGCCGGACTTGAGTTCTGGAGATGGGAAGTACAGTGCTGGCACTCTGAAGGAGGGGTGTTAATGTTGCAGTTTTATAACTGTAGTGTAAAGCACCACTCTGGCAAGACAGTGATGGAGTGAATGATGACGAAAGTTTTTCTTTTTCGGGCCACCCTGCCTTGGTGGGAATCGGCCGATGTGTTAATTAAAAAAAAAAAATATCTGTTCTTTCAATGCTTGTACAGAGTTTACCTCCACTGTGTCTGCATACCTCATTCCACTTGTATATTGTTTTTTTGGGTGTGCAGTTTGCAACCATGCCCCCTTTCTGAGCCTCTGATAAAGAGCTTACCCTTATCTACTCTGTGTCCCAGGATATTTTATGTGGTGATCATATTCCTTTTTGTTCTTTGCTCTTCTAGTGAGCTGAAACCTAGTTCTCATATTCTCTGTTTGTAGCTCATTCTCCTAATCCTCTCCTTTGCACTCGAGTTTCACTTAGTGTTTTACTTGACAAGGGTTCATGAATGGATCACATGAATCTGGTATAAAATAATTTAAACAAGTCTTTGTCGAAGTTCCTGAAAGCTATTATATATGTAAGCTATGTCTTTGTTGCTGCTGTTATTCTGTTTGTGTGTTTCAGAAGACAGGTTTGTGGGTTATGGTTATTCTCAGGGTCATCATTCTTAACTGTTTCTGAGCTTTACTGCCCTTAAACAATACTCTGTATCTGTGACTGTATACTTGCCTGTTTGTGTTCATAGGGATCAAGCTTTATATTTATTACTCCTTTCTAACCACTTGCTAATTTGTGCAATGCAACCCCAATCCCTTGAGCCTTATCATATTTACACTTAAATTTATTAACAGTTTGCCTCCAATCTTCATCCCTAAGGCATTCCACTTGTCCACCATCCTCTGTCTCAACAAATTTCTTAATACAGTGGACCCCCGAGTTACGAGCACCTCGGAAATCGTACAATTATGTAAGTGTAATATTGTAAGTGCTTTTGTAAGTGTATTTTTGGGGGTCTGAAATGGACTAACTTACTTGACATTATTCCTAAGTGAGAAAATTCGTTCGGTAATGGCACTTAAGCAGCCTTCTGGAATGAATTATGCTCATAACTCGGGGGTCCACTGTATATCTTTTATTTATTTTGATTTGTCTTGCAATTATTGTAAGTGACAGTAGGAAAATTATGCATGTGTTGTCCTGTCTTTATTAACTTGTATGTGTATACAGATATATACTTTTTTTATTTCCAGTGGTTATGGCACACATTACTTTTTCCTAGAGTTTATGATAGTCTTCCTATTTTTTTATTTACTTGCACATCAAGTTTACAGGCTAAGGGCTGTTACCTACCTCAGCTTATTTCAAAGCCCAACCCTATCTAAGGTATACTACTACCCACTTGGATGCACCTCACAACAGTTGACAAACACGCATATACCTATGGTACTTACTGCTAGGTAAGCAGGGGCAACAGGTGTAAGAAAACATGCCTAACATTTCCACTCATACCGTGTCTTCAACCAACTTCCCTCTCCAGACTTCTGCAAGTATTTGAAAAAAGTACTTTCTTTTGTACATATATTCCATTCTTAAATTTAAACTTGTTAGTTTAATATCTTTATTATGCACCCCATACCAATCCTGTGGGTGGTAGTCAAATTACAGAGGTACATAATGGGTCCAGGGACTGAACCCCAAAGTTATGATAGCTGAACTAGTTACAAAGTAACGAACTCCAGGTAGATCTGGTCACAATCATGGCAAGTTACAAAGGTAATGAACCATCTACATTCCTATACATGGTTACAATCAAGAACAACAGTTGTGACTAATATATATATACAGGTACAGTGGTACCTTGACTTACGAGTGCCCCAACTTATGAGTTTTCCGAGTTATGAGCTGTCGCTCGGTCGATTTTTTGCTTTGAGTTGCGAGCCAAAGTCCGAGTTATGAGTGAGCTCCAGATATGCTGCCACTCGCAGGAGAGAGGAAATATCAAAAACCTTAATAATTACCAATGTTTAACATCCTTTCAATTTTGATACCACTGGTCGAGTTATCCTGCCAGAATGTTCTATAACATATGCCATAAGTAAAAAGAAAATTCTGGAACGTGTAATACATGTTCAGCAGGCCGGCTGGTTGGGTTGCTGGCTGGCTGATTTGCTTTGGCTGTCTCTATATCCTTCTGTCTGTCTTTATCTATCTCTGTCTCTGTCTATCTGTGTCTCTCTGTCTATCTCTGTTTCTATCTCACAGGTACACATAAATACAGTTATTCATAGTGTAAATTACCTAGGATAACCCAAAGTGCTATACTATTCTTGTAGATATAAGGCATAATAAGCATGACTGGCAAGTAATACATATTTTCACTTGTTCAGGAATCAGATGTGACCGACTCTGCATCGTGTGTAATACCTGTTGGTTCATGAGCGGCTCTCTGAGACAGAGAGACAAGTAGAGAGACAGGCAGATAGAAAGACAGATAAGCAGAGACAGTGATAAACATAGACAGAACTTGACAGACAAATAGAGACAGATAGACAGACATGTTTATGTGTAACAGTGAAAAATAAAGCCAAGGCAGTGCACGATCATCAAATGTCACTCCATGAGTGTCACTTCACTGGTAGTGGAGTGACACTCATCTTACACTGTACTTCAAGAAGTTTCATATATACTGTACTCCAGCATTTCTAAAACATAGCTGGGACCTGGCAAAAAGGCAAAAATCATTTCTTATTTATAAATACATTTTCTTATTTAAAAACCGTAACAAAAAAATTGGGGTGGTTTTTTTGGGGCTGGAATGGGTTAATGGCATTTCAGTTAATTTCAATGAGGAAAATTGATTTGATATACTACGAGCAAATTGAGTTACGAGCTGGGTCACAGAATGAATTAAACTCGTAAGTCAAGGTACTACAGTACTCCTCATTTAACGAATGAGTTTCGTTCCTAAGAGTAGGTTGGTAAGCAAATTGGTCGTTAAGCTAGGAGCTGCCCTTACTGATATTTCAAGCATACTGTACTGGTAGTGGGTTTGTGTCAACCATCTTTAGATATTGTTTTGATGTCACCTTTGTACCATTTATAACATTTTTAATATATTAATAATAGAATTAGGCAAAAAAAAAAAAAAAAAAGTAAAATACACATACAGTACACTGGTCGGAGAGCTGATCATAAGTCCAAGCAGTCGTTAAACATGCGAGGAGTACCTGTAAATATTTCAACACGTAGAAAGTTGAAAGTGAACATAGATAAGAGTAAGGTGATGAGGGTATCAAACGATTTAAATAAAGAAAAATTGGATATCACATATGAGAGAGGGATTATGGAAGAAGTGAATGTTTTCAGATATTTGGGAGTTGACGTGTCATCAGATGGGTTTATGAAGGATGAGGTTAACCATAGAATTGATGAAGGAAAAAAGGTGAGTGGTGTGTTGAGGTATCTGTGGAGACAAAAAACATTATCCATGGAGGCAAAGAAGGGAATGTACGAAAGTATAGTGGTACCAACACTCTTATATGGGTGTGAAGCTTGGGTTGCAAATACTGCAGCGAGGAGGTGGCTGGTGGCAGTGGAGATGTCCTGTCTAAGGGCAATGTGTTGTGTAAATATTATGCAGAAAATTCGGAGTGTGGAAATTAGGAGAAGGTGTGGAGTTACTAAAAGTATTTGTCAAAGGGCTGAAGAGGGGTTGTTGAAGTGGTTTGGTCATTTAGAGAGAATGGATCAAAGTAGAATGACTTGGAGAGCGTATAAATCTGTAGGGGAAGGAAGGCTGGGTAGGGGTCGTCCTCGAAAAGGTTGGAGGGAGGGGGTAAAGGAGGTTTTGTGGGCGAGGGGCTTGGACTTCCAGCAAGCATGTGTGAGCGTGTTAGATAGGAGTGAATGGAGACGAATGGTTTTTGGGACCTGACGAGCTGTTGGAGTGTGAGCAGGGTAACATTTTGTGAAGGGATTCAGGGAAACCAGTTAATTGATTTAGTTGGACTTGAGTCCTGGGAAGTACAATGCCTGCACTTTAAAGGAGGGGTCTGGGATAGTGACAGCTGGGAGGCTTATTCTCAGCTGTCGTATCTGAGCGCCTCTGCAAAGACAGTGATTATGTATGAGTGATGTGAAAGTGTTGAATGATGATGAAAGTATTTTCTTTTTGGGGATTTTCTTTCTTTTTGGGTCACCCTGCCTTGGTGGGAGACGGCCGACTTGTTGAAAACAAAAAAAACGACAGCCCTCTCCCACCGAGGTAGGGTGACCAAAAAAAATAAAAGAAAACACATTTCATCATCATTCACACATAATCACTGTCTTTGCAGAGGTGCCCAGATAAGACAGTGTAGATGTCACTCCAAACAGCCAATATCCCAAACCCCACCTTTAAAGTGCATGCATTGTACTTCCCACCTTTAGGATTCAAGTCTGACTAACCAGTTTCCCTGAATCCTGTCACATAATATTACCCTGCTCACACTCCAACAGCTCGTCAGGTCCCAAAAACTATTCATCTCCATAAACTCCTATCTAACATGCTCAGTAATGCCTGCTGCATGTCCAAGCTCTTTATACACAAAACCTCTTTTACCCCCTCCCTCCATCCTTTCCTAGGACAACCTCCTCCCCTCTACTTCAGTTTTATACACCCTCCAAATCATCCTATTTTGCTCCATCCTCTCTAAATGACCAAACCACCTAAACAACCCCTCTTCAGCCCTCTGAATAATACTTTTAGTAACTCCACACCTAATTTTCACACTACGAATTATCAGCATAATATTCACACTACACATTGCCCTTAGACACAACGTTTCCACTGCCTCCAGCCTTCTTCTCATTGCAGCATTTACAACCCATGCTTCACACCCATATTAGAGTGTTGGTGTCACTATTCTCATACATTCCCTTCTTTGCCTCCATGCCCGAAATGCCCCAGCATGATAGTGGCTTTCTTTTCACTTAACAAACCAAAATTGTAATTACACATTGTAACTTTTGCAAAGAAATAAAATCTTTATTCTTATTCTTTTTATTTATGGATAACGTTCTTTGTCTCAGATACCTCAGTGCACCACCTATCTTTTTTCCTTTATCAATTCTATGGTTTACTTCGTCCTTCATAAACCCATCCACTGACAAGTCTAATTTTATCAGTAACAAATACGTATGAAAAGATTAATTTAAGAGCCTATAGTTTAAAATCAGTTGTGTATAAGTCTGTTATAGAATATCACAAGTATTTTAATTGGTGGAAGTGTTACAACCTTGTAAAGGGCAGATCATTACATCTCCTTAGTAAATGTGAGTTGAAGGTAAAAGTCTAATTACCCTGTGTTCATTTTTGTTGATAAATTCCTATGTGATTTTAATACTGTAATCTAAATGTTTACACAAAATAGAATATTTTGTCATATTATTGTACATAATCATATAGAAAGAAATGTTTCTTGCCACATATTTCACATTCTTCAAGGTCATGTTTTAGTTGTGATATTGATGGGTATGATAGGGTTATTACTGAAATAATTAGAGGTAAGACAGAGAGCAGGATCACAGATGAACAAGGAGGCTTTAGAAGGAGTAGGGGTTGTGTTGACCAAGTACAGTGGAACTCCAGATTTTGTACGCACCTAATATCGTACGTTTTGGATTTAGACCACTTTTTTGTGTGAAATTTTTGTCCGGTTTTCGTACCTCCATCTGAAAATCGTACGTATCAGACGCGTCTGCCCCACCTGGGATGCCGCCACTCCGTGTCTCAGTCTGGCTCTGTCACTTGTCGAGTGAGCATTACTAATAATTCATTCTTTTTTGTGCTTGACTATTGAGTGCGACTGCGAAATCAGCCACCACGGGCCCAAAGAAAGTTCCTAGTGCCAGCTCTTGGTAAAAAAGGTGAGAAACACGATAGAATTCAAGAAAGAGATTGTTGAAAAATATGAAAGTGGGGAGGTGAGTGGTCAGGATGTAGAAGAGTTGGTGGAGGACCTCAGGGAAGAGGTAACCACTGAAGAGCTGCAAGACCTTCATCTTGAACAGCAACAGACCACAGCTGAGAAAATTGCTTCAGAGGAGGAGGAAGAGAGAGGGGAGAAAGTGCCTTCTTCAGTGATTAAGGACATTTGTGCAAAGTGGAAAGAGGTGCAAACTTTTGTGGAAAAATATCACCCTGACCAAGCTGATACAAGCCATATCTGCAACATGTTCAGTGACAATACCTTGTCCCATTTTAGGCAAATCTTAAAGAAATGCCAGAAACAGAGCTCTCTGGACAGATTTTTAGTGTGACAGGGGTCCAGTGCCAGTAAAAGACAAAGAAGGGAAGTAACCCCAGAGAGGGCTTTGATACCTGAAGTCCTTAAGGTGGGGGATTTCCCTTCCAAACAATAACCTCAACTCCCTCTCCCCTCCTCGCCTTCTTCAATACGCCAACAAGAGTCTTCAATAAAGGTATGTAATATTCACTTATCATTAAAATTAGTCATTTTTATTTATTTCTCATTGTTTTCTGTATGTAAAACTATAGTTATTCTTTAAAAAAATGTATTTTTTGTTAATATTTTTGGGAGTCTGGAACGGATTAATTGTATTTACATTATTTCTTATGGGAAATATTACTTTCGTACATTTCTGATTTAGACCGACCTTCTGGAACGGATTAAGTACGAAATCTGGGGTTCCATTGTATATACATTGAAGCATATAAGTGAACAATATTTACATAAAGGTAGGGAAGTTTATGTTGTTTTTATGGATTTAGAAAAGGCATATAATAGGGTGGATAAGGGAGCAATGTGGCAGTAGGTAGTAAGTTACTAAATGCTGTAAAGAGTTTTTATAAGGGTAGTGAGGCTTTGGTTAGGGTGTGTAGGAGAGAGGGAGATTACTTTCAAGTAAAAGGGATGTGTAATGTCATTATGGTTGTTTAACATATTTATAGATGGGGTTATAAAAGAAGTAAATGCAAGGGTGTTAGGGAGAGGGGTGGGATGAAATTAGTATATGGAATCAAATGCAAAATTGGAGTTGAGGCAATTACTTTTTTCTTAATGATAAAATTATCATTATCATTATGATACCGTGCTTTTGGGAGATTCTGAAGAGAAGTTGCAAAGGTTAATGGACGAGTTTGGGAGGGTGCGTAAAGGAAGAAAGTTGAAAGTGAACATAGATACAAGTAAGGTGATGAGAATATCAAATGAGTTAGAAAAGAAAAATTGGATATCAGATTGGAGGAAAGGAGTATGGAAGAGGTGAATGTGTTTGTGGAGACAAAGAATGTTATCCATGGAGGCAAAGAAGGGAATGCATGAGGGTATAGTGGTACCAACACTTTTATATGGGTGTGAAACATAGGTTGTGAATGTTACAGTGAGGAGGAGGCGGCTGGAAGCAGTGATGTTGTGTCTAAAGGCAAGTTGTGACGTAAATATTATGCAGAGAATTTATAGTGCTGAAATTAGGAGGTGCAAAGTTACTAAAAGTATTATTCAGAGGGCTGAGGATGGGTTGTTGAGGTAGTTTGGTCATTTAGAAGTGGATGGAGCAAAATATGATGACTTGGAGGGTGTATAGATCTGTAGTGGAGGGTAAGAGGGGTAGGAGGTTGTCCTAGGAAAGGATGGAGGGAGGGGATAAAAGAGGCTTTGTGTAGAAGGGGCTTGGACATGCAGCAGTCATTATTGAGCATGTTAGATAGGAGTGAATGAGACAAATGGGTTTTAGGACCTGACAAGCTGTTGGAGTGTGAGCAGGATAATATTTTGTGAAGGGTTTCAGGGAAACCGGTTAGCCGGACTTGAATCCTGGAGGTGGGAAGTACAATGTCTGCATTTGGGATATTGGCTGTTTAGAGTGACATCTAAATTGTCGTATCTGCACTATTCTGCAAAGACAGTGATAGTGTGAATGATGGTGAAAGTGTTTTCTTTTTTTTTTGGGTCACCCTGCCTTGGTTGGAAGATGGACAGCCTGTTTAAAAAAAAAATTATGGGTTGACCAAGCTAGTGCACCTCTGACTTTGTACTTCATTCTTACACTTCTGCTTCAATAATATTCTGGGAATATACCAAAAAATTAGATTTTTCTGTGCTTTGGAAATAAACATACCATTATTGTGTAAACCTTAAACTTATTACGAAATGGCTGCATGATCACTTGGCATGAAGCTCCGGCAAGTGATTCCTTAAGATAATGGTAAGTTTATTACCACAAGAATGATACTTTGACTTGTGTCTGTCAAACTAAAAACTTTCCCAGACTTCTCTGTTCTTTTCAATTTTTTCTGTTAACCTTGTGCTAGACATTCGGCAATCGAGTGCTAGGATGGGCAGCCTTCCTTATGCCTCTTGCTGTCACGCTATCTACCTTCGGGGCTGCAAATGGAACAGCTTTTACATCTGGCAGGTATGCGTGTGGTGATAGTGATATCTATATTGTTATTATTTACAATGGTATTTTTCATAATACAGTGTTTGTGTTTCTCTGGTAACCTGATGAATCCAATTTGTTCATCAAACTGTAATCAACAAGGGGATAATACTTTAGCCAACATAAAGCATAGAGATCACTAGTAAGAATTAAATTTGCATACTGTACATCAAATGTGTAGTTGTTCTGTGTAAATAAAAAATATAGTGTCAAGTGTGAGGTAATAAAATGGTGGAAGAATATCTTCACTTCTGTTTCCAGGAATTCCCCACCTTATTCAAGCATTTCCTTCACTCATAGCCAAGCCATCATTAAGAATCCCTTAGGGAATTACAGTATAGTACTTTATATGAAATAACGGAGATGTTTCTAATTATGAAGGTGTTGAACTAGTTGGTAAGATGGACCCATAAACTTTGTATTTGAAGATCTTGAAGAATATGAATATAATAAAATAATAAAAATTCAGTACTAAACCTAAAAGGATCATACAGCATTTGAATATATGAATGAAGGAGAGTGCATTTGAGAAAGGGAATGTAGCAGAGTGGTGAGATTCTTCTGGTTATAGCTTAAGAAACTTAAAATAGATTCCTTGTGCAACTTTACATGTACTGTACTATAATATTGAGAGTATTGAGTACATATAAGGTAAATGAGGCAAGTGGTATCAAGTATAAAATTAATTCCATTTGGAGAGTGATATATGAGGGCAATATTTGGAGATATAGTGTTAGTGATAAAATTTTATGTACGTAATAGCAGATTGTATATCTGTAGTTGCTAAATAGACAAATTTTAAATTATTTTTAGCCAAGTTGGCATTGAAATTGAGGATTAATCAGTAATTAAAACAAATTTAGAAAATTACTATGGTATACAGTATATACAAATGTGTTGTTGTATGTATGTGTACTTGATTTACATAACTGTATAGTGAAAATGGTGAAATATATTCAAGATATATTCAAGTGGATAAAAGGTTGATGGGTAGGCTTCAGGATGTACATGTTTATAGAGGGGCAATGGATATATCGGGTCATTATTTAGTTGTAGCTACAATTAGAGTAAGAGGTAGATGGGACAAAAGGAAAATGGCAACAGCAAGTAAGAGAGAGGTGAAAGTGTATAAACTAAGGGAGGAGGAAGTTAGGATGAGATATAAGCAACTATTGGCTGTTAGGTGAGCTAGTGCAAGTATGAGTAGGGGGGTTTGAAGAGGGTTGGGATAATTTTAAAAATGCAGTATTAGAATGTGCAACTTTCTAAGAGTAAGGTGATGAGGGTATCAAACGATTTAGATAAAGAAAAATTGGATATCACATCGGAGAGAGGGAGTATGGAAGAAGTGAATGTTTTCAGATATTTGGGAGTTGACTTGTCAGCAGATGGGTTTATGAAGGATGAGGTTAACCATAGAATTGATGAAGTAAAAAAGGTGAGTGGTGCGTTGAGGTATCTGTGGAGACAAAAAAACGTTATCCATGGAGGCAAAGAAGGGAATGTACGAAAGTATAGTGGTACATACCAACACTCTTATATGGGTGTGAAGCTTGGGTTGTAAATGCTGCAGTGAGGAGATGGCTGGAGACAGTGGAGATGTCCTGTCTAAGGGCAATGTGTGGTGTAAATATTATGCAAACAATTCGGAGTGTGGAAATTAGGAGGAGGTGTGGAGTTACTAAAAGTATTATCAAAGAGCTGAAGAGGGGTTGTTGAGCTGGTTTGGTCATTTAGAGAGAATGGACCAAAGTAGAATGTCTTGGAAGGCGTATAAATCTGTAGGGAAAGGAAGGCGGGGTAGGGGTCATCCTCGAAAAGGTTGGAGGGAGGGGGTAAAGGAGGTTTTGTGGGTGAGGGGCTTGGACTTCCAGCAAGCGTGTGTGAGCATGTTAAATAGGAGTGAATGGAGACGAATGGTTTTTGGGACCTGACGAGCTGTTGGAGTGTGAGCAGGGTAATATTTAGTGAAAGGATTCAGGAAAACCAGTTAGCCGGACTTGAGTCCTGGAAATGGGAAGTACAATGCCTGCACTTTAAAGGAGGGGTTTGGGATATTGGCAGTTTGGAGGGACTTCTAAACTGTCGTATCTGAGCGCCTCTGCAAAGACAGTGATTATGTATGAGTGAGGTGAAAGTGTTGAATGATGATGAAAGTGTTTTCTTTCTTTTTTGGGTCACCCTGCCTTGGTGGGAGACGGCCGACGTGTTAAAAAAATGTAACAGTGTAATAAACACTGATCAGTGATGCAAAGGAACACAAACAGAAAATTAGAATGGAGTAAAGAGGAATACTGTAGTTCTCTCTTCAGCTGAGGCCATCATCAGTAGACTCAGTAGGTCATCAGCTGTAGGCTGAAATGAACAGTTCTCTGCTCCTCTTTCCTTCTGTTTTATTTTTTTCCATTTGGGTTCACCTGTACAATATTCAGGAATATACATACAGTGGTCCCCCGCCTAACGAGCACCCTGGAAATCATACAATTATTCAAGTATAATATTGTAAGTGCTTGTAGAAGTGTATTTTTGGTGGTCTGAAATAGACTAACCTACGTGACATTATTTCTTAAGGAAGTAAATTCGTTCGGTAATGGCACTTGAGCAGGCTTCTGGAATAAATTTTGCTAGTTAGGCGGGGGACCACTGTATATAATAGAGTTTTGGCAATTATATAATATGCCTAATTAATATGTTTTGGATGAAGAAATTGGATTTTGTGGAACCAGTTTTACCCTGCACCATGTAAAAAAATATTGCATTTAGCATTGATGATTGGTGTGTGTGCATGTGCATGTGTCTTTGCTTATGTTCTCATTTTTATGGGATTGATTTAAAAAAAATTGTTTTAGCTTTTGATGCTTTATTTCTTTGCTTTGCTTTTATTGTTTGGCATAGTATACAGGATAAGGCATAAGTTGCTTTACCTACTTTTATTCTGCAACCCTGTAAAGCAAAAAAAAGTAACACTGCACAGAATTGCATTTCTAGTAAATTTACAACCTAGTTAACTCATTACCACTCCCAGCATAATGTAATAATTGTTGCTATATCAATGCAGTCCATAATAAAATTTAATTATTCTTGGTAAAGTGACTTGTGCAGAACCCTGTATACAGTAGCATGTCTAATTTATAATATTTAATTTAATGTCTTATGTAATGTATGTTTATTTTATGCATTTTGTGTATAATGCCATAATTAATCAGGAAACTTCAAGAATTTATTTTTAATAGCTTACACCTAAGTTTTGATGAAGTGCATTCCACAAGACTAATGTTTATTCAGTGATATGTAAAATGTATTACCAAAACTATTATCCAGAGGGATGAGGATGGGTTTTTGAAGTGGTTCGGACATGTAGAGAGAATGAAACAAATTAGATTGACTTCAAGAGTGCATAAATCTGTAGTGGAGGGAAAGCGGGGTAGGGGTCGGCCTAGGAAAGATTTGAGGGAAGGGGTAAAGGAGGTTTTGTTTGCGAGGGAATTGGACTTCCAGCAAGCACGCATGAGTGTGTTAGATAGGAGCAAATGGAGACAAATGGTTTTTAGGACTTGACGTGCTGTTGGAATGTGAGCAAGGTAACATTTGTGAAGGGATTCAGGGAAACCGGCAGGCCAGACTTGAGTCCTGGAGATGGGAAGTGCAGTGTCTGCACTCTGAAGGAGAGGTGTTAATATTGCAGTTTTATAACTGTAGTGTAAGCATGCCTCTGGCAAGACAGTGATGGAGTGAATGATGATGAAAGTTTTTCTTTTTCAGGCCACCCTGCCTTGGTGGGAGACAGCCGATGTGTTAATAATATAATAATAATGTAAAATGTACTGAAGTTATGTAGATAGCAGATCTCAGTTGACAAGACAGAAAAACATGTTGACTATGGACTTCAATTATTATAATAATAACAATAATCAGGGGAAGCACTAAACCCATAGGGGTCATACAGTGCATGGGGAATGGGAGGCAATCAGGTTTAGTTCAAGGAAGGGGAAGATGGGTCCAGTTCCTTAAATCAAAAGCCCCTCACTAGCATCAGGAGTCAGTCCCTAATTAATCAGCATTATAAGTTCATCATTGCAACATACCAATCTTATTTTTTTAATCAGTGTATTGTTTCATAAATATTTTTTGACTTCTTTACTTTGGCTTGTAGTTAAATCTTTGCATTAATATTTGCCTTTTAATGTTTATTCATGTAATTATTAACATTTACCTTCAGTAATTCAAGTTCAGTGCTCAAGTTTTAAATTAGAATCTGGTAATGGAGTACTACACAAATATATTTAACTGTGTGTATTCAGATATAAAATTTGCACATTCCTTTTAAGGGTGTTAGTAAAGTTGATATTTTATGTGGCTTCTTTAATCTCTGGGAAATGAATCATCACCTGTCATGTATTAATTTATGCCTCTATGCGCATAGGTTGTGCTTTGTTGCGGCACGAGAAGGACACATGGTAGATGTGTTGTCGTATGTCCATGCCAAGAAGCTAACTCCTTCTCCAGCTCTCCTCTTTAATGTAAGTATAAGTATAAATACTTCATAAAATGGTGTAGGTCTAGGTTTGAGTCTTAGTCAACGCAGCATGTTTTTTGATTGAGATAAAGCAGGTAGCCAGGCAGGGCGGGAAATGGGTGGTAACGCTCCTCAGTCAACCCTCCCAGGTGACCACCATATTTTAGACAGTGATAGTGTGAATGATGGTGAAAGTGTTTCTTTTTTTTATGGGGGGGGTGATCACACTGCCTTAGGGGAAGATGGCCAGTGTGTTAAAAAAAAAAAATTCACTGGTATTAAATCCTGTTACTCAGATAAAATTTAAAATTTCTGAACTAACTCTTTGCAACAAAAGAACAGTTAAATTCTGATTTAATACAGATGGTTTAATATATGTTCTGGTATATTTCTCATTATTTTATTAATAGAAGGAAATTAAAAGTGAACATAGGTAATGAAAGATTGTATATGAGATTGAAAGAAAGGAGTATGAAGAAAGTGTGTGTTAGATATTTGGGAGTGGACTTGTCAGTGGATGAGTCTTTGAAAGATGAGGGGAACCATAAAATTGACTAGAAGAAAAAGGTGGGTGGTATATTGATGCATCTGTGGAGATAGCATTATCCAAAGAGACAAAATGGGGAATTTACCATAGTGGTACCAAAACTCTTATATGGGTGTAAAACATGTTTTACAAAAGTTGTAGTGAGAAGGAGGCTGGAGGCAGTGGAGATGTCATGTTTGAAGTCAATGTTTGGTGTGAGTGTTATGCAGAGAATTCGTAGTTTGGAGATTAGGAAGAGGTGTGGGGTTACTAAAATATTATCCAGAGAGCTGAGGAAGGGTTATTGATGTAGCTTGAACATTTAGAGGATGGGCAAAATAGGATGACTTGGAGGGTGTATAAATCTGTAGTGGAGGGAAGGCAAGGTAGGGGGTATGGGATCTTCCTAGGAAAAGTTGGAGGGAGGGGGTAAAGAAAGTTGTGTGTGCACAGGCTTAGATATCCAACAGGTGTGTGTGAGGGTGTTAGATAGGAGTGAGTGAAGGCAAGTGGTTTTTGTGACATGTTGTTGGAGTGTAAGCCAGGTAACATTTATGAATTGATTTAGGGGAAACCATTTAGCTGGACTTGATTGAGTCCTGGAAGTGGGATGTACAGTGCCTGCACTCTGAAGGAGGAGTGGGGATATTGCAATACGGTGATAGTGATGGTGAAAGTGTTCCTTCTTTTTGGGTCCCCCTACCTGGATGAGAAATGGCCGCTGTGTTAAAAACAAAATGCTGAATATTATTTTAAAGGATTAATCATACAACTTCTCATTGTAAATAGAAGGATATTTTTTTTTTGTTATGGCCTCTGTTATGTGTATCCATTAATAGTGATTTTTTATTCCACAGGCGGCCATTGCTCTGATTATGGTTGTCCCTTCAGATATTGGCTCTCTCATTGACTTCTTCAGCTTCACTGCTTGGATCTTCTATGGGGGTGCGATGGCAGCCCTTATTATTATGCGCTTTACTATGAAAGATGCACCACGTCCCTATAAGGTACAGTACATAATGTTGCATATGCAGATTCCTTTTACAGATAAAGCTTACTCATGAGTGCATCAAAACTTTAATTAAAAAAACAACTCAGTCAAATAGCATTATTATAATAGTCCCTGCAAAGGGGGTTCCTTGATGTTGGTGAGCTCTTGATCCAAAGAATTGGATCAGCCCTACCCATGGATAGAATCTGATTGCCTCCCAGGCACTGTATGACCCCTATAGGTTTAGCACTACTCCTATGACTATAATAAATAATGTAATGAAGTCCAAAAATTTAGGCAGTACAACAAAATGGTAATGCTATGCAACTTATCCCTCAAAACAGGTGCCAATTGCTATCCCAGTCTTGGTCCTGATCATCTCTGTGTACCTGGTTGTGGGCCCTATCGTCGACTCTCCGAAGATTGAATATCTTTATGCATCCCTCTTCATCATTGCAGGCCTATTCTTCTATTTCCCCTTCGTCTACATGAAGAAGAGTATTCCTGGCATGGGTAAATATTGTCAAGTTGTTTGTGGAATCTGTATTTGGCTTCATTTATTCCCTAAAAGAAACATGTTATTTTAACATCAGCATATGTTAGTACGTACAGGTTGACCATCACTAATCCGGCATCATTGGGACCTGTAGGGTGCCGGGTTAGTGATTTTGCCGGATTACAGAGTGGTTAGGTTAGAACGCACTTAACCCAACGGCAATATTTAAGCATCGGCGATTTCACCCACTTTACGCCCTATTTTTGGCCCATTTCATTGTTCCAGTCTACCAAACTCATACCTATTACGCTAGTATTCCTTCTATTATGTTGATTGAGTACAAGAAACCGCCCATTTACATATTTCAACTACCCAATAAAGTGGTCAGAAATCGGTAATTTGGCCAATTTAACACAAATTTCAAGAGATGCCAGTTTCAAAATAGGGTCCAGAATAAATAATGCAAACATTCCTAGCAATAACATTTTCTCTGTTCATTAGTCATGTCTCCAGGCCCCTCTTATATTACACTTGCTTTCCATTTTGAATTTTTATTCACACAAAAAATAGAAGATTTACTGTTATGCAGACTACTGCATTTTTGTAATAATTGTATAAATAATGTCAACCCATTTGTGACTGCGTATTAGACTGGCCAGTTGGACTCTCTTGAACATCGGCAAAAATCGAACATTTCTGCTACTTTGAGCTCAATTTTAAGGTACTTTCCATCCTGAAACCAATGAAAATTATATCTGTTTCTGTAATATATCTTCCATTCTATCAAATGTCAGTCACACATTGTAAACTTTGCAAAGAAATAAAAATTTGAATTTAAATTTGAACAAGAAACATTTCATTTATTTGTTGGAACCATGGCTAGGGCTAAAAGTGAGCAGGTTATAACAATAAATGGAGAAAAAGAAATTGGAATGACTTATGCAGCAAGTAGCGCCACCAAACAGTAGCGGCAGGTTGGTGTGGCGACCACGGAAATATGAATTTATGCTAGCTGAAATTAGTGCTGGATTATTGATTGCTGGATTAGTGATGGCCAACCTGTACCATTTTTTCATTAAGTAAGGTACTATAATAAGTGACAAGTATTTTTGCAAGTCATGCCCACCTGGTTTTTCACTCACATGGTAATAACCCCCAAAGCCATCATTGTTACATACCACTCTCATACTTACAGACATTTCAAACAGAGTAAAACTACAAACCCATGGCTTAGATTGTGACTATTACTGCCCCATGCCTCCCTCCCCTTTATCATGATCATTCTTTCACCATTGCCTTCCCCATTTCTTACTTAGCTCCATTTCTAATGTTCACACAATGCCCCAGTTCACAAAAACATTGTAATCTACCAACTTTTTAATACACTGTTACTGATTTCCTACACCCTCCAACTTTGGATATTCTCATTCCAATCATGCCCAGCATCATTCACCTGAAGAAATGTTTTGTCCACAGCGATCAACTTCAGCACCTTCCTAGTAATTCCAAGAAGTAACTCTCTTTCATTTTACAAGACTTGCAACATTTTGTAATATGTTAAATGCAACTTTAATATATAAGCACTGTACATGCAAGAGTTTTACTATCTTGAATGAGAGGCTAAAATGTTAAATTCAAGAAAAAATCTTCCTGATGAATTTGCAATGGCCAAGCATGAATTCCCTAACTCCACAACACTGTACTCATCTTCCATTACCCTCAAAAGCATTGCACCCTTTACCGCCAAATACTCTCAGTCCTTTCCCCTTGGCCTCCAATCAGTGCCTGGGGCCTCTCTCCTGAGTTCCCAGGCATCCCGTTCCCACCTGTTCTTCCCCACCTGCCTGCCAGCCACTGACGAACAGTGGAACCTCGATTTCTTTTTGCCCTGGTTTTCGTTGAATTCGGTTTTTGACAACTTTTTTCGTCAAAATTTTGTCCCAGTTTTCGTTCATCACCTCGGTTTTTGTCCACCGTACCGAACATGTCTGCCTGCCCGCACCCACCCATACAAAGCATCCCACGCATTCTGGCTAAATAAGCCACCATGGGGCCAAAAAAGAAAGTTCCGAGTGCTAGAGTTGGTGGACGACCACAGGGAAGAGCTAACCACTGAAGAGCTACAACACCTTCAATTGGAACAGCAACAGATTGCAACTGAGGAAATTGCTTCAGAGGAGGAGGAAGAGAGAGGGAGAATGTACCTTCTTCAGTGATTAAGGACATGTGTGCAAAGTGGAGTGAGTTTTAAAGTTTTGTGGAGAAATATCACCCTAGCAAAGCTGTTGCAAGCCGTGTCTGCAACATGTTCAATGACAATGCCTTGTCCCATTTTAGGTAAATCTTAAAGAGATGCCAGAAACAGTCCTCTCTGGACAGATTTTTTGTGCGACAGAGGTATAGTGCCAGTAAAAGATAAAGAAGGGAAGTAACCCCAGATAGGGACTTAATACCTGAAGTCCTTATGGAGGGGGATTTCTCTTCCAAGCAATAACCTCTCCTCCTTCCTCTTCCCTCCTCGCATCTTCCATATGCCAACAAGAGTCTTCAGTAAAGATAAAAGTGATGTTAAATGTTCATATATCCATTTCATTAGTCCTTTATATTTATTTCTCATTGTTTTTCTGTATGTAAAACTATAGTTACAGTGGACCCCCGGTTTACGATAGTCTCCAAACTCGCCCTTTTATGTAAGTTTATTTTTGTAAGTAGTTTTGGGGGTCTAAAAGGACTAATCTAATTTACATTATTCCTTATGGGAATAAATTCGTTTGGTAATAGCACTTGAACAACATTCTTGAACAAAAAAATGACGTAATCTGGGGGTCCACTGCATTCTCTTTAATTAAAATGTATTTTTTGTTAATACTTTTGGGTGTTTGGAACAGATTAATTGGATTTACATTATTTCTTATGGGAAATATTACTTCAGTTTTCGTCAAATTTGGTTTTCGTCAGACTTTCTGGAATGAATTAATGACGAAAACCGAGGTTCCACTGTACTAAAAAGCATAAATAGTAAATCTACAGTTCTTGATCATTCTCTACAAAAAAAATGTCTTGATGCATTCATTAAATAAACATGTACTAAGTATGAATCCATTTGGTAAAAGGTAACAGAGAAAAAAAAATAAATATTAAATAAATGCTTCTTGATTAATCTTTAACAAATAAGTGAGGTCTGTGTACATGGATAAAATGAACATAAACAAAGTATGAATGCATTTAGTAAAAATTAACTGAAGAAAAATATTAATGCTGTGATCTCTCTTCCATTAGGCCACATGACTACTATCCTCCAGCTGTTGCTCCAAGTTGTGCCCACAGATGTCATGCCTGATGCCTAAAGGACAAACTAACTCATTGGTCAACTGGGGCACTCCAGGCTTGAAAATAAACACTTTACCCCTCCAATCTGGGTGAAATTTTTACAGGGGTCTAAGTCAAAAATGAAAGTTTGAAGTTTCAACTTCTTCTAACCCAATGGTTAATAGTTATGTGCAGGACCATTTTGAAGCCAACATTTGCAATGTTGAAGGTTTGGCTAATAGAGATGAACTTATGTATTTGTAAATGCTCTTTTTATTAATCACACCACACAGAATCCTTTACTAGGGTCAAAAGTCAAACAATAATTTTTACTTGACATAATTTAGTCTTGTCAAGTCCACAAATTTTAATTAAATCTGGATGATGATTGCTCACAACAGACAATCATCATCCAGTTTTATTACCTATTTGGGGGATTGCTGTGAATTGTCTCAGTGTTGTATTTGTGATTTATATTCTGAAGCCTTATACATAGTATGTGCTTATGTACAGCATATTGCAGGATTACTGAGATGCAATGTTGAAAATGAAAAGTTTGTCCATTTATTTCTCAAACTGAATATTAGAAACTTGCATCTAGTGTAGATGGTCTATAAGAATTTTTTATTCAACTATTCAAGAATAGTGATGTGGTCCCCAAATTATATACGTAAAGTAAAACCTGCTATATTTCAAAGCACTTAAATGTCAAAATATAAAATTGTGAACTTTGTGTAAAGCAACTTTTTTTTTTCCATTGGTCTGACTTCAATAGATTGCACATATAACATTTAAAATTTTTATTTTTAAAACTGATTAAAAATATATACATTATATTGACAGGCACAAGTCATTGACTACCAAGATGCCATTCTCATTTATGACACTTAAAATTTCCTTGCTACTAACTTTTTATATATGGGCCAGATTGAGTTGAAACTTGGAAAAGTTTTTTTGTGATCTGAAACTACCCTTAACAATTTTCAGCCATTTTGGAGTGGGTAGGGTGCAAATGACTGCCCACACTATCTGGGAGTCTTATCAGTACTGGATTGTCCCACCTTATCATTCCATAAGCCATCATTACCAGCACTTGCAGTACAGTAACCTAAGAAAGGTCTTTTTAACAGCTAGAATAGTCTGTTTGTCTGCAATAATGTCATGACTATAATGGCCATGGTTTATCTACTCTTGGACATAAGCAGAGTTTATTTTCTTCAATATTATATTCTGTTCCTAGCACAGGCATGGTACCCACTGACAAGTGCCAGGACCAGAACAGAATTTATGAGTCAACCAATGAACCAGATGGGTTTTTAAACCAGTTTGGTAGGATTATGGATATACTGTGGAAACAAGCTTAAACTGAATTAGAAACTAACATCACTTACTCACTGAACCTGAACTGTAAACCTAGAGGATGCTAAGCCAGTATGATGAGCAATGACAAATGTACTCTTACATCAAAACTTGTTTTTAGACAGCACTTGACTTTGGTAAAGAAACATGTTTTTCTATGCTGATTATCTCCCCCAGAATACACATCATTCTTGTCATACCTAATAGTCTTACTGTGCTACATATCCTGTTTTCCACTAATAACCAGTGTTACTCAGCAGACACGCTCATTACCAGTAGCAAACAACTGTTAAGTTGCTACAAGACAACCCCGTGGATCCCACTGACAGAATAATACTCGTCATTCAAGTGATACTCTATAAGGAGAACTCTCGTTAAAGGAAAAAGAAGAGATAGTAAGGAATTACCAGACTTATGGCAGCATAGGACCTTATTTCCATAATTATTCCATAGGACTCAAACCTGGAGTCATACATACAACTAGAAGAAGAGCAAATCACCTGTAAGGTGAAAAGGGACACACAGTTACCATAGGATCAGTAAACTTCAAAAAGTTGAATGTGCAATATGAGGGCATCTTAGAAGGGTATTTTTTTTTTTTTTTTTTTTATAGTGAAGTTACTTGACCCATGTACTGAATGTGTCATGAAAAAAAATTAAGTAAATACCCCAGAATACACTTTTAAGTAGAAACTATCCAGAACTTTAATAGAATTAATTTTATTAGGAGAGTGAAGAACAGTACTGTCTGGTAATTCTGTACATTAAAGAACCATAACATCTCTAAATCAGATTTAGTTGCCAGTTTTTTTTTCTCCTTTACCTCTTAAGATGTTTTCCAAACAACTCAGTTTAAATGAGCATCCTTCTACTTGTTCAGGCCTGGCCATTTGCGGCCAGCTTTTTTCACTTCAACTACCATGAAGTCATTCTACCCATTATGCCTTTTGCTATCCCAAGTTTAGTTTACACATAAAGGCATTTTTTATTGCCTTTTTTTTCTTCAATTTTGGACTTAATAGATTGATATATCTTACCATGATACTGTAGTAATTTTACACATGTCATCAAGATATACTAGTAAAGATTATGAAGAGAGCTTTAAGCAGAATTCACGAGGATACCCAGCAGGAATTAACGGTCTTTTGCCACTGGTTATTACATTGAAGGGAAAGCACTAAATCATAGGGATCATGCTGCATTTGCCACTGGTAATATGCTAGCCTGGCAGAGTAACCACTGACCTTTGAATCCCAAAAGGCTAGAACAATTGTTTTAAACCAGTCGTAACATTCTTTTGTGAATTCTTTTTCAACTACAGAATATTTTAATTTTAGGATAGAATTTTTTTTTGATCAGTTTGATATCTAAGAAAAACTTAATGTTTCTTGTTACTTAATTACTATTTTAATACAGTGGTACCCTGAGTTTTGAACTTAATTCATTCCAGAAGGCTTTCAAGTGCCGTTACCTAACGAATTTGTTCCCATAAGGAATAATATAAATTAGATTAGTCCGTTTCAGACCCCCAAAAATACACTTACAATAATACACTTACATAATTGGTCGAGTTGGGAGCAGTTCGAAACTCGGGGTACCACTGTACCTTGCAAACCTAATGACAGAATTACATCGAAACTAACATGCAGTGCAAAAGTTTCTTTGTTTTGCTTCCAATACAAGTAAATTGACTGCCACACTTGGTATGTATAATATACATAAGTGTATGTATATACTGTATATACAGTTTATAATATATAATTATATACATAAATACATACATACTGTACTGTACATGGATATGAGGCAGTTTTAAAAAGATAAAAATATTGTATGCATAAAATAAAATTATATCTTAAATTCAGTGACATATAGATATGAATCATATCTTTAGAGACAATGCAGTATGGACTTATTACCTTTATGAATATTTAGAACATTTAAATATATGTACTGTACAAAATTGCATCACTACAGATCGACATAAGTTTTTTTTTTTTTGCAGATCCTGATGCGTGCTATTTAGGATACTATATTGAGGCTGATTATTTTGAGAATACGTAGATAAATAAGTTGCTAATAGTAAATTCAGTACTTTATACTGTCTTACTAGTAAAATCAACCTTATTACAGTGTATGTAGATGTGGCAGTACCAAGAGGGGCCTTCAGCCACCCCCATAATCTCTGTTCCCCAAGCCCACCCTAAATGAAAATAATAATAATTTCTGTCATATCTGGGTGCCTCTGCAAAGATAGTGATATTGTGTGAATGATGGTGATTTTTTTTTTTTTTTTATATACTATTACAGTATACTGTTTCGGCATCCACACAACTTAAGAAGTGGGCAGTATTTCCAATTTTAATTTAATACCCGGGGTGCATGTGGAATAAGAAACACTATTATTCAATCCTAGCTTAATCACTTTGAATTGGGGGGCATGCACAGCACTGTATAGGTATAATTTAAAATCTACTGTATTCAAATTTTCTCAAAATAATCAGCTTCGTATGTTGTCATTTGGGTGCATCAGCAAAATTGTTGTCATTATTACTGCCTTTCAGTTTAATAAATACAAAAATTGAATCTCTTCCAGTAGTACTCATTTTATTAAGAAAATCAGCATGTCTTTCGAAATTTTAGTTCTTGTGCCCAAGTTATTTCTACTTGTATTGCTTATATTGTGAGATCACTGTAGATTACCTATTAAAAACAGAACAGATTTTCAATGAATTAAGTGCATATATAATTTTTTTTTTTTAAACTCAGGGACCAAGATGTTGATCTATAGAAAGAAAAATCAAAGTCTGTGACAAATACCTGTTAACATATTGATTTGTTCATAATTTCAATGTTATTGCAAATATCTTACTAGTATTTCTTATTTACTTTATTATGTTTAGGCTTTTTAAAATTATATTTTTTTCATAAAACATGATTAACCCAAGCAAACATGGAAAAATAACAATCACAAATTTTAAATTTATGGCACTGCTTGAACTACAAACTTAGAGTATTTTAATTTTGCTTAACTGAAGCCCAGTTAAATTTTGTAAGCATATTTTAAAAAGAGGAATTTACAAGATAGAATTAATTAAAGAATTTGGATCTTTATTTCATATTAACAGTTTCTACAGTAGCTAGGAGCATTGTGCACTTACATTTATATAAAATGGTATAGCCTTTAATGTTTTCTTAAATATTGATTCCTGTGTAATACTTGAGACTATGAAACAATTAGCATGCTCAATACAAATAAAAAAATTACAGTTTCTTATAAAACATGGTTACCAATGTCATTGTTGCTTCATTGTTTTTTTTTTAAATGTCCTGAAAACTTCAGTTTAAAAATCTAAATTATTGGCATGATATTTATCTTATACATTAACAAAATATCTTATTAGCTGGAGTGCATTTATAATATGCAAATAACATCAACAAGTGTATCAGTAATATTAAGTTTAAACACACGATTATACAATTTTATTATTTTGATACTTTAGTACATTTATTACTTTTGGCCAGTATACATCTTGTTTGAAATCTGAAAGGAGAATCCACTCCTAGATTTCTCTTATTAAATGATTGTATGCAGCACTTATTACACTTATGGATAACAATTTCTGCATAAATAAGCCCTTTCTATAAATGTATTTTTTATGCAGTAATTACCACTGAGCTGCACTCAAAGTCTTGCTGTTGTTTTATGGCTTTACTTGAATGCTGTGGTCATTTGACAAAATGCCAAACAAGGATACCTTTTAAAAGTTATTTCATAAGGTCTTACCAAACCTGCAGCAGTGTGGATCCTTCTGTTCACAAGTATTCCAGTATTTTTTCCAGCTTAAGTGCTGGATAATTATGCGGTGTAACCTAAGTTTTGTAAACTTTCAGTGTGTATGTGGAAGGCTGAATTTCCATAAATTATTTTCTTCTAAGTATGAATGTATAGGAGTGTAAAATTCATGTTCTTTTTTGAAAAGAAAATGCCATTTATTAACTCAGTCTCCATGTAAATTAAGTCATCTTGAATAGTGTGTGACACTGTTTGCATAGTTTTTGGTAATTTTTATTTATTTTTATTAACACATCGGCCGATTCCCACCAAGGCAGGGTGGCCCGAAAAAGAAAAACTTTCATCATCATTCACTCCATCACTGTCTTGCCAGAAGGGTGCTTTACACTACAGTTATAAAACTGCAACATTTACACCCCTCCTTCAGAGTGCCGGCACTGTACTTCCCATCTCCAGAACTCAAGTCCGGCCTGCCGGTTTCCCTGAATCCCTTCATAAATGTTACTTTGCTCACACTCCAACAGCACGTCAAGTATTAAAAACCATATGCCTCCATTCACTCCTATCAAATACGCTCACACATGCTTGCTGGAAATCCAAGCCCTCGCAACAAAACTTCCTTTACCCCTCCCTCCAACCTTTCCTAGGCCGACCCCTACCCCGCCTTCCCTCCACTACAGATTTATACACTCTGAAGTCACTCTGTCTCGTTCCATTCTCTCTACATGTCCAAACCACCTCAACAACCCCTCCTCAGCTCTCTGGACAATCGTTTGGTAATCCCGCACCTTCTCCTAATTTCCAAACTCCGAATTCTCTGCATTATATTCACACCACACATTGACCTCAGACATGACATCTCCACTGCCTCCAGCCTTCTCCTCGTTGCAACATTCATCACCCATGCTTCACACCCATATAAGAGCGTTGGTATAACTATACTCTCATACATTCCCTCTTTACTTCCATGGACAAGGTTCTTTGTCTCCACAGACTCAAGTGCTCCACTCACCCTTTTCCCCTCATCAATTCTATGATTCACCTCATCCTTCATAGACCCATCCGCCGACATGTCCACTCCCAAATATCTGAATACATTCACCTCCTCCATACTCTCTCTCCTCCAATCTGATATCCAATCTTTCGTCACCTATTCTTTTTGTTATCCTCATCACCTTACTCTTTCCTATATTCACTTTCAATTTTCTTCTTTTACACACCCTACCAAATTCATCCACCAACCTCTGCAGCTTCTCTTCAGAATCTCCCAAAAGCACAGTGTCATCAGCAAAAGCAACTGTGACAACTCCCACTTTGTATTTGCTTCTTTATCTTTTAGCCCAACACCTCTTGCCAAGACCCTCGCATTCACTTCTCTTACAACCCCATCTATAAATATATTGAACAACCACGGTGACATCACACATCCTTGTCTAAGGCCCACTTTTACTGGGAAATAGTCCCCTTCCCTCCTACACACTCTAACCTGAGCCTCACTATCCTCATAAAAACTCTTCACTGCTTTCAGTAACCTTCCTCCTATTCCATACACCTGCAACATCTGCCACATTGCCCCCTATCTTCCCTATCATACGCCTTTTCCAAATCCATAAATGCCACAAAAACATCTTTACCCTTATCCAAATACTGTTCACCTATATGTTTCACTGTAAACACTTGGTCTACACACCCCCTACCTTTCCTAAAGCCCCCTTGTTCATCTGCTATCCTGCTTTCTGTTTTACTCTTAATTCTTTCAATAATAACTCTACCATACACTTTACCAGGTACACTCAACAGACTTATTCCCCTATAATTTTTGCACTCTCTTTTGTCCCCTTTGCCTTTATACAAAGGAATAATACACGCTCTCTGCCAATCCCTAGGTACCTTACCCTCTTCCATACATTTATTAAATAATAGCACCAACCACTCCACCTGCTTTTAACATTTCTATCTTTATCCCATCAATCCCAGCTGCCTTACCCCCTTTCATTCTACCCACTGCCTCACGAACTTCCCCTACACCCACAACTGGCTCTTCCACACTCCTACAAGATGTTATTCCTCCTTGCCCTACACACGAAATCACAGCTTCCCTGTCTTCATCAACATTTAACAAAATCTTTATAAATGTTTTGGTAATATACTTTACAAATGTTTCAGTAACATGTTTGAAGATACAAGTACACCAAAAAGAAAAAAACATACACTTCAGCACATTCAGTGAGTGTAATATGACCAGTTGGCTTTTGTCATATTCCAGTAATATTTATTCCATTCAAAACTGAAGTCTTGTTGAGGGGATATTTTACATTAAGTTAAAAATAAAATGTCGAATGGAAGAGGAAAACTTGCATTAGATTACAATATATCAGCACTATTCCACAATAGAACGATAGAGTATGATGAGATCCCTTCATTCAAAAATCATCTTGTTTACACTTTAATGTAAAATTTTCCTTCACATTTTGATTTACTGTATGTTATTAATGCCAGTATCATAGAAATTAAAAATAAGTTGATAGATCATGCAGAGGGATCATGATATTTTTTTTTACATTGAACTGATGCAATAAAATTTTACATTATTATGTGGAGGGGCTCAGGAGTAATTTCCAGTAAGAATCTATTTTTGGCTTAATGAGGTATCCTTAAGGGTAATAACTCCAAGTCCTCATAATGCTCAGTGATTGCACTAAATCTTTACTCTATACTAACACAGGAAATTAGGTACTGTATAATGCTTTTTGAACACTGATGAAATCTAGGGACACTCATTAGTGGATCATAAGACATGATTTTCATTAATGGATCCTAAGGTTAGTGACTTGAGTGTGGGGTTCCTCAAACTAAATTCTGAGAGGAAACATACACTTTTACATGGATAGTCCCTAGTAAGCAATTCCTTTCGAGGACATTTTATTACTTAATATGATTGATATGATTAGTGTATGCAGAATTCTTTAAGACTATATTTTTATTTAATACTTTTGTATAGAAAATGCTTATACATGTATTATACTTTAAAATTGTTTGCCTTTTAATGAATTTTGACTTGAAATTGAAAGGAATATTATTTTCTACAGTGGTGCACTTTATTTTACAATCCTAAATTAAGGACTATTTTGAGATCTGTGATAAGGCTCAAGTCTTATCCATGGCCTGAGCAAATTTTTTTTTTTTTTTTTTATCTTAGCCAGATAGTTGACAGAGTTGAAAAAATGCTGATTGTTAAAACAGGAGTACATGAAGCTTCATGCACCAAACAATTGGTAATTTTTTACTTGTTTGCACTGTTGGTATTTGCACCAACCTGGGCTAGTATTGGTAGATTGTGTACGGCAAGTCCGTCCTTATGAAATTTACTTCCATAAATTGTTTTTTAACTGAAAGTACATTCTTCCTCAAATTTATTCATGATTTAAAAATGTACAGTAGTGTTTTTTTTTTTCACTTTTATTGATATATGGACTAATTATGTTTTCAGTGTTTTTCCAACAGTACAAAAATTATAAACATTTTTATTGCATTCAGTAAATATGTATTAGATTCTTAAGAATTCTCCCATGTCTATTGTTCTGTTGGTCTCTTATTAAATAATTTCCTAAATACACTTTTATTATATTTTGTTTTATTACTAATGCATCCTATCCTTAAATGAAAAAAATAACTGACTGCAAATATACAGTGAACCCTCGGTTAGCGGCCGTTCCTGTTAGCGGCCAACTCATTTAGCTGCCGTATGGGACGCATCAACCCGCCGGCTGGGGCCGCTTGTGCTTCAGTTTGGCTATGTCTCTCGGTGCGTAAGGAAGCTTCTGCTCATTCATCCAGACATTTCGCTTGTTTTTCGTGGTTTTTTGTCAGTGCAACTGCGAAATAAGTAACCATGGCTCCCAAGAAAGTTCCTAGTAAAGTTCCTGTGGCAAAGAGAGTGAGAAACACCATGGAATTTAAGAGAGAAGTGATTGAGAAATATGAGAGTGGTATGCGGGTGCTGGAACTTGCCAGGATGTTTGGGAAAAACAAAACAATTACAACCATCCTGTCAAAGAAAGAACAAATCAAGGAGGCTGATGTTGCCAAAGGAGTAAATGTGCTTACGAAACAAAGGTCACCAATAATGGAAAAGTTATTGTTATTATGGATTAAAGAAAAACAAATAGTGGGAGACAGTGTAGTGGAGTCTGTTATTTGTGAGAAGGCAAGGCATTTGCATGAATATCTTTTGAAGAAAACTGGAACAAGTGCTGCTGGTAGTGAATTTAGGAACAGCAAAGGCTGGTTTGAGAGATTTAAGAAGCATAGTGGCATACACAGTGTTGTAAGGCATGGTGAGGCTGCAAGTTCAGACAAACATTCTGCTGAAAAGTTTGTGCAGGAATTTCAGGACTACACTGAAAATCTGAAACCCCAACAAGTGCTTTAACTGTGACGAAACAGGCCTGTTTTGGAAGAAAATGCCCAACAGGACCTACATCACGCAGGAAAAGACACTGCCAGGACACAAGCCTATGAAAGACAGGCTAACTCTCATGTGTAGCAATGCAAGTGGGGATTTCAAAGTGAAGCCTTTACTCAAGTATCACTCTGAAACTCCCATAGTGTTCAAGAAACACAATGTCCACAAGAAAAGATTGTGTGTGATGTGGAAATCAAATCAAAATGCATGGGTCACAAGGTCAATTTTCAAAGATTGGGTTGATGATGTGTTTGGCCCAAGTGTGAAAAATACCTTCAGGATAACAATTTGGGACTCGAGTGCCTCCTGGTACTGGACAATGCTCCTGCACATCCTCCAGACTTGGAAGACCAAATGTCTAGGGACTTCAAATATATAAAAGTGAAGTTCTTGACTCCTAACACCACTCCTCTTCTCCAGCCCATGGACCAGCAGGTCATTTCTAACTTCAAGAAACTGTACACCAAAGCAGTGTTTCAGAAGTGCTTTGAAATGACCTCAGACACTGAATTGACCTAGAGAGTTTTGGAAGAATCACTTCAATGTCTACAACTGCATAGGCCTTATAGATAAGGCTTGGTAGGGAGTGACTACCAGGACTTTGAACTCTGCTTGGAGACCACTGTGGCCGGATTATGTTGACGAGGGATTTTGAAGGATTTGCGGCTGACGACCCTGTGCCTGTTGTGGAAGATATTGTGACATTGGGGAACAGCCTGGGGTTGGAGGTGAGTGGTGAGGATGTGGAAGAGTTGGTGGAGGACCACAGGGTAGAGCTAACCACTGAATAGCTGCAACAACTGGAAGTGGAACTTCATAAGACCAAAGTTCAGGAAATTGCTTCAGAAAATTAGGAGGAGGAAAAGGAAGAGAAGGAGGTGCCTTCTGCAGAGATTAAGGAAATTTGTTCTATGTGGACTAAGGTGCAGACATTTGTTGAAAAACACCATCTTGACCAAGCTGAAACAAGCCATATCTGCAACATGTTTAGTGACAAAACCTTTTTCCACTTCAGGTAAATGTTAAAGAGGCGCCAGAAACAGAGCACTCTGGACAGTTATTTTGTGTGACAGGGTTCTAGTGACTCTCAAGCTGGTCTTAGTGGCATTAAAAGAAAAAGAAGTAACCCCAGAGAGGGACTTGTTACCTGAAGTCCTTTTGGAGGGGGATTCCCCTTCCAAAAACTAACTCCTCCCTATCTTCCAGAAGCCAGCATTAGTCTTCAATAAAGGTATGTAATACTGATTTAATTGTTGAAAAAAATATTTTTTTGTGAATATTTTTGTCTGGAACGGATTAATTGTATTTACATTAATTCATATGGGGAAATTATTTCGGTTAAAGGCCTAGCTCCTGGAACAGATTACGGCCGCTAACCGAGGGTCCATTGTATATAAAAATACCAGTGGAAATAGGAAAAAAACTGGGAGTACGTACTTTCAGAGGAATTCCTCAACACAATGGCCATCTACTGAGGCAGGGTGACTCAGAAATAAAGAAATGTTTTCACTATCATTCACACTATCACTTGCCAGAAGCATGCAGATATGACAGTTCAGATGCCCCTCTAAACGGCAAATTATCCTAAACCATGCCTTTAGAATGCAGACATTGTACTTCCCACCTCCAGGACTAAGTCTGGTTAACTGGTTTCCCTGATCCCTTCACAAAATATTACCTTGTTCACACCCCGACAGCTCGTCATGTCCCAAAAACCATTTGTCTCCACTTTGTCTAACACATGCCTGCTTTATGTCCAAGCCCCTTGCACACAAAATATTTACCCCCCTTCCTCCATCTTTTCCTAGGACTACCCCTACCGTGACTTCCCTCCACAACCCCTCCTTAACCCTCTGGATAATAATTTTAGAAACTCTCACCTCCTAATCAGCAAACTACAAATCCTCTACATAATATTTACATAACACATTGCCCTCAGATATGACATCTTCACTGCCTCCAGCGCTGTGTGACCCTTGTGGGTTTAGTGCTTAGTTTTGATTATAATTCACTGCCTCCAGCCTCCTTGTTGCAACATTTACAACCCATGCTTCACACCCATGTAAGTGTTGGTACCACTATATACTCGTACATTCCCCTCTTTGCCACCATGGATAACGTTTGTCTTCACGGATACCTTAATGTACCACCTACCTTTTTCCCTTTATCAATTCTATGGTTTACCATGTCTTTCTATATCCATCTGCTGTCCACTCCCAGATATCTGTAACACATTCACTTCCTCCCCTCAGGGAAGGTTCCTTGATGCTGGTGAGGGGCTTTTGATCTAGGGAATTTGATCTGTGCTCCAGTTCCCTGAATTGAGTCTGAATACCTTCCATTCCTTCCCCCCCACACAGGTGCTGTATAATCCCTATGGGTTTAGCGCTCCCCCATGATTATAATAAAATTCCCTTCCTCCATACACCCTCCAATCTGATACCCATTTTTTCATTACGTAACTCTTGATATCTGGAGGGTGTTTTGGGGGTCAGCGCCCCCACAGCCTGGTCTGTGACCAGGTCTTGCCTTGGATCAGGGTCTGATTAACCAGACTGTTAATGCTGGCCACACGCAAACCAATGTACAAACCACAGCCTGGCTGGTCAGGAACAGACTTAAGTGCCTGTCCAGCTCCCTCTTGAAAACAATCAGGGATCTATTGGTAATCCCCCTTATGTATATTTACTTTCAACTTCCTTTACCCACCCTCCCAAATATAATAAACTACACAGACACAGGAGCTGTGACACGACCCCTGCAACCACATACAGGCGAGTACATATACTCTTATTAATACGCTCGCTATACAGTAAAATTTTAGCGCTTCTATTTGATTATAATAATAATAATATACAGTAATATCGCATATAGCTTACATGCTTAGTCATATCACATCGTGATTGCCCTTTTTGTCGATTTTTTTTATAATTTTCCTGTATTTTGGGTAATAATAATAATGATATAATATTGTTTATATAACGTAGTGCAAATGTGTAGCACTGATGTGACTGAGAAAATGTCAAATCATAAAAGAACCAAGATTCCAGGTCGAGGAAGCCGGGAATAATGGCGAAACGTCTTGTTTTAATGAGCGGTGTTAACAGAATCGTGACTAATTGTAGATGATAGGAATAATATCAGCGTAAATCTGGCTCTGGAAAATTAGTTAATGTGGAGAGCATATGGAATAATACCGATGTATAATGTAAGTGTCAGATTAATAAAAAAAAATGAGACGCGGGTTGACGGGATCAAGAACCGTCTACCGTGTGCATATTAATGCTATAAGCTATGCTGATGACATCATGATCCATACAACAGGGCATAAAAAGATGAGTACCGTTCTTAATGAAGTTCAAGCAATTTGTAATCGACTAGGCCTCATAATATCTTCCTCTAAAACAAAGATATTAACAAGCAAACGACATCCCCCACCCATCTATTTGCCGGGTGAAAACATTAGCTACGTTAAAACTTACAGATATCTTGGTGTAGATGTACCCTCTAACAAATCTACTATACCACAACTAAATAAAAAATGCAAAGATAGACTAAATGCTCTTAAAGCTGTTGCTGGATACAACCCCAACTATGGTGCTAATGTGAGAATCGCGAGAATGATGTACATAGCCTATATTAGGTCCTTAATTGATTATGCTGCTCTCATGTTAATATTAGCTCGAGAAAGTTCTCTCCGACCCTTGGAGTTAATGCAAAATGAAGCTCTCAGAATTATTCTTGGCTGTCCCAAATCTACAAAGGTTCTTAATATGAGGAAGGAGCTTGGTATTACTAGTATCAGTGATAGGATTGTTGAGATTAACACTGTACTTGGTATTAGATTGTTAAGAAATGAACCAGACACTGTCACAATGAATCTTACTAAATGTCTAGAAGTAAATACTCACAGATCTAAATGAATTGTGAAAACATGCAATTACATTAAGTTTTACAACCTGCATGAATTGTATCACTGTAGGCAACAAGAGCATTTCACCCCTCCATGGAAGATGTGTTCATTTAATATCACATACCTGCAAGTCCCTCCCAAGAAGCTCATTGCTAGTAATCCCTTCCTTAAATCACTTGTTAAAGCAACTGCTCAAGAAGAAATTTATCGCCTAGCTGGTAGTAATAAGTTATCTCAAGTTATATACACTGATGGATCTAAACAGGAGTCTTCTGGCAGGGCTGCATCTGCTCTGGTTGCCACCTCCTAGTTAAGAACAATAATAATTTTTTTGAACTAGGCATAAGAATTAACAACTGGGCGTCTACACTGCAAACTGAATTGTTTGCAATCCTTATGGCACTAAAGCTAACTTATGACACTGAGCTTGACTCTATCATCATTACTGATTCTATGTCATCATTGAAGGCTCTTGACTCATATAATGACTCTAACAGCATGCTCATTGGAGAAGCCAGGTATAGATACTCAAAAATCCGGGACAAAGGAATTAAAGTACAATTGCTATGGATTCCGTCACACATTGGATTACTCCTTCATGATAAAGTTGATATGCTAGCCAAGAAGAGCACCCATAAGGAGAATGTAGAATATAACTTTGGTATATCTGTGTCTAGCATTAGGAATAATATTAGGAGAGAAATAAATAATGAAAATGATAGCTATAGGAATGCAGTTAGAAGCCTGAGTAGATCTATAACCCACTATGATAACATGAATGTAGATAAGTATGTTTATGGAGCAACTTGCAATGTGAACAGACTGACTGATGTTGTAGTGGCCAGGCTTAGGCTTGGCTACAAGTACTTCTGGCAGTTTGGGAGATACACAGATGATGATCAAACTAAATGCAAATTATGTGATCAGGCATATGGTCACTGTCTTGAACACTATGTGCTGAATTGTCCACTTATTGAGGAATATAGAGATAGACAGTATAATAACCTATGTGACATGTCAAGATATCTTATTAGTGAAGGTAGGATACCACTTATTCTAAGCAAATTTCCTAAATTTGCTTGTAACAGATAAGTGAACTGTAGATATAAATTCAAATTAATTTCCATGAACGTGCCTATCTGTGCTCATGATAATGCGAGCACAGATGGGCATGTTTGTGGAGCAACTTGCAATGTGAACAGACTGACTGATGTTGTAGTGGCCAGGCTTAGGCTTGGCTACAAGTACTGACTGATGTTGTAGTGGCCAGGCTTAGGCTTGGCTACAAGTACTGACTGATGTTGTAGTGGCCAGGCTTAGGCTTGGCTACAGGTACTTCTGACAGTTTGGGAGACACAGATGATGATCAAACTAAATGCAAATTATGTGATCAGGCATATGGTCACTGTCTTGAACACTATGTGCTTAGTTGTGCACTTATTGAGGAATATAGAGATAGACAATATAATAACCTATGTGACATGTCAAGATATCTTATTCATGAAATAAGATACCTGCTTGTAACAGATAATTGAAATGTAGATATAAACCCAAATGTACAATTGTTAACCCCTTTGGGGCCTAGTGCCTAGGCCTTTTGTGTATCCATATGCTCTTGCGCTACCGTCCACAGGATGGATATGGGGTGCACAATAAACTAGCCACTTCGGTGGCAAAATCTAAAAATCTAAAATCTTAATGATGTTTTCGCCTCCCAGTGAGTCTTAAACCTCACTTAATAGGCTAATATTAGTTGCCTACTGACAGGGAGGCATTAAGATGTAAAGCCCAAGGACTACTTGGGTGTCCTAATTTTTATGAACACTTATATTTTCATCAAATAATAATTTTTTTATACAGTCCACAACATAATTTGTCAGTGTTAGTGGCTTAAATTTCTTTTCTAGTAATTATTCAGGAACCATATGTTCCTAATTTAAGGTCCAGATGTGTGAGTTTGGGTTACTGAGGTGGGCAGCGCTGTATGACCCCTGTGGTTTAGCGCTTCTATTTGATTATAATAATAATGAGGTGGGCATCGAAGAGGAACACTATGGCGACATTGAGTCCCACTTAGCTACATCAATAACAGTAAGTATAGTCTGTGTTTTGTGCCAGAGTTCTGCCCAGTTATGTGTGTGAGCTAATTCACGATTGTACCTCTCAATTTCAACACAATTTCTCACACTTCCGATAAAAGATTATTAAAATATTTTACCCTAATCCTTATTGCTCGGGAAGGAAAAGTTACTAGTGGATTGCGACATAACCTTTGAGAAAACCAAGAATACTTGGAAAAGTTTTCTGAGAAGTTTGTAGAAATTATTTTTGAGAAGGTTCACGGTATTACTTTTTATCTGACCTTGCTGACGGCCCCACCTTTGACATAGACTCCCTCTTTCTCTTTTGTCAGTGAGAACTTTATTACACCAACTGATTATACTCTCCCTTTAACACTCATCACCGCCATTACTGTCTCCGGCGTCCTTTTCACCCTCGCTGGTCTCTGATCTGGCATATTACATTTTTAGCACATCCTATCTTGCAGCGTTGTATGACCTTTGTGGGTTTAGCACTTAGTTTGCATTGTTATAATACACGATATTACTAAATAAGCAGATGTTTTGATGGAACCGATCACAGACAGTAAAATTACTGCCAGCATTTTCACAATAGAGTTATTGGCCATACTCGTTGCTATCTTATACAATGTATCCAAGCCCGCCTCATTTGTGCTTGTTTTGCTGTATAACCCTTGTGGTTTAGCGCTTCTTTTGATTTTAATAATAATAATTGTGGTTGTTTCAGACAAAGTACGTCACAAGCTATCCAGAGATGTTACTCCCACATGCTATCATACTCTAAGCAGTGAGGTATGATGAGTTTCTAGTAAGCATAAAGAACTAGTTTTTTTTCCGGGTTCCTCGACACTGACATTCAAGATAATGAACATGCACTCAGTTGTTTGATTAGATATTCGCAATCTGTATATCTCACATAGCAGAGTCCCTTTTTCAGTCTATTTTCTAGTACTGTTGCAGAGACTTGTCACCGCTGGTAACAGAGCGGTGACAAGTCTCTGCAACATCGAACCATAATTAGATTTTTGGGCATCATCTTTCCATCAGTCTAGTGTGAGAAGCCTCATTCACACGTTTACAAACTGGACACACGACTGGCACAAAGATACCACATGGAAGAAAAAAGTCTGGCACCTCTCCGCAAGGACTAAACCTGGCAGTAATGACAGCCAAGAGTCTGCAGATTTTGTTGATTGCCATAGACATGACTTCCTTCCTTGCATGATACAATGATGGGTGGACTAACTAGTATTAATCTCCCTTTGTCTTGAGTTAATGAAGCTCTTCATTTTGTCCTTACACTTACTATTATTATTATAATCAAAACTAAGCGCTAAACTTACAAGGGTCATACAGCGCTGCAGGGTATACCTGGAGGGGGTTTCGGGGTCAACGCCCCCGCGGCCTGGTCCGTGACCAGGCGTCGTGGTGGATCTGAACCAGATCAACCAGGTTGTTACTGCTGGCTGCATGTAAACCGACGTACAAGCCACAGCCCGGCTGGTAATGTACTGACTTCAGGTACCTGTTCAGCGCCTTCTTGACAGCCAGGGGTCTATTGGTAATCCCCCCTTATGTATGCTAGGAGGCAGTTAAACAGTCTTCGGCCGCTGACACTAAGGTTGTCTCTTAGCGTAACTCGTGGCATCCCTGCTTTTCATTGGGGGGATGCTGCATCTCCTGCCAAGTATTTTGCTTTCGTTGGGAGTGATTTTTGTGTGCGGATTTAGGACTAGTCTCTAGGATTTTCAAAGTGTATATTATCATGTATCTTTCTCGCCTGTATTTCAGGGAGTATAAGTCAAAGGTGGAAGAACTGTATAATATGCTTCATCTGAAACTAGCAAGGGCGGAGAGTATAATGGAGGTCGAGTTAGTAAGGGCAATGAGTGCTAAAGAATGTACAGACAAAGGTTGTGTAATAAATCTGTTGATATCAAAAAGTCAAAGAAGAAGTCTTTGTCAGAGGTGGGGCCGTCAGCGAGGAGGGAGGGAGGGAAGAGAAGAGAAGATAAAGGGTTAGGTTAGGTTCGTCAGGAAACAGGGCAAGTGTTTCCTGACGCGGGTCTTAGTCAGATGATGACCCGCCATTGGAGCTTTTGGTCATCTGACCGAGGCCTTCCGCTGGCTTACCGGTCCACCTCTTTAAAAATTATGGTCAGTAAGGGTGGTAGAGCAGTGACGACGTTGGAGGTAAACTCTACGTGCTCACTGGTAAATAGAACAGTCCTTAAACTACTAGATAACAGCCCAGGTTGTAATTTACTCCCTTAAAGACATATATGCATTTGCCAATTTCATCAGTAGTGTCATGCATTGCAAAGCAAATTTGAGACGTACGTACTGACTGAGTCGGTATAACTGTGGACTGGCAATAACAAGGACACATTGCAACAATACATACGAGAGCCTAAGATTGCGAGGTCAAGTTTCATTGTGACTTGCTGGAGAATGTTCTGAGGGTCAACGCCCCCGTGCCCCGGACCCAGACCAAGCCTCTCAAATATAGATAGTATTCTCGTGCTTACCATGAAGCAGGATAATACCTTAATATATTAAAGTCAAGGCTTGTATTTGATCCAGATCTTTAAATTGATAACACTCTTTTGCAGTACCTTTTGATGGAAGGCTCTATATATGCCTCGGTTGGCAACCGAGGCGGGGGGGAAAATAGGCAGCAGGTGTATGCTGAGTCTATCCTCTCAGTTACGTCCCTGCTGGTGTAGTGACAGGAGGGAAGTAGTAGTAACAGACGGTGCTGAGAGCGAGATACATATTCCCATGAGTAAGGACAGTTGATGCTTGTTATTTACGTGCAGGACACGAATTGGATTTGACTGGCCTTATTAATACATCAGGTTCGCATTACTTTCAGTGTATATTAATGATGTTTTCTTTTGATACTATTATCCTCGTATTATATTATGGGAAACCGTCAAGCCCATAGATGTTCTACAGCGTCAGGGGAATGGGAGGTACTCAGGTTTGATCCAAGGAAGGAAGGACGGAGAATAGCTCCAATTCCGTGTTCGTGTTCGTGGGGAAGCGTTAAACTTATAGGGGTCAGACAGCGCCCGGGAGTTAATTAGAGTTGATTCAAGGAAGGAGTATGTAGAACCAAGAGCCCTTCGCCAGCACAAGGCATCTTACCTTTTTTTTAAAAGAATAAAGTCTAAACATGTCATGGTCACCAATAGGTCAAATATTATAAAGCAAGCTTCATGGGCTCTCCCTGCATGATTGTTATTATGATATATGGATTGACTAGTCTCACTTTCTTTCAATACATACTAAGATATTTAATTAGTATTTTTTTCGTAATATTGCCCTCGCCTTTCTAACTGATCGCCTAGTTATGATGTATTTCCGTCTTTATTTCCTCTGAGTATATAACGCCCTTGCTAGCTCACCACTGCATAGTAATAAAATAAATGGTTATAATTATAATCTTAATTTTTAACAAATCTTTGAGGACAATTGTGTTGTAGAGGTCTAAGCTTTGCTCACACATCTACAACACAATTGTTCTCAAAAATTTGTTAAGTTATACCATGAATTAAGAAAAGATCCTGGACTTCACCTTACGAAACAGACAAAGCAAATGCGATAGTAATTATGGAAAAGGTAGATTATAGTGGAAAAAATGAACATGTTATTAGAAGAATGAGGAACTTACGTGCCCCTTAAGACCCGCATCAGGAAACACTTAACCTGTTTCCTGACGAACCTTACCTAACCTAGCCCCACCACTGGATGTTTTAGACACTAGACCTTTTTTTTTTTTTTTTTTTTGGTTATCCTAGGGAGTGTACACAGGGAATATGATAATTTGTGTAACTATATTTACGTGTACCTGTACCTAAATAAACTTATTTACCTGTGTATGGTTGTTAACAAACTTGTTAAAATCTAACCTCACACAGTTTTAAGTAAATTAATGGGGAAGCGCTTAACCTGTAGGGAATGAGGTAATCAGGTTTGTTCCGAGGAAGGGGAAAGTAGCAGTATCCCCTGATTAAGATTATTTAATTTTGTACAAATTCGAATAACTTCGGACGGGTTTCGCGGTTTGTTATAAGTAACGTAAAATAATCAGCATAACAGAACGTAAAATGAAGAATCCCTGAACAGGGTTCATGTTTACTGTAAGTAAACAGGGACCAGTAAACACGCCATCGCTATGTTAAACATGGATGGCACTACCAGCTGTACTGGGGGTGGGTGGAGGAGCCTAGTAGTGCATAATAGTCTGGCACTGCTCTGGCACTGCTCTCTGACAGGGTACATAAGATATGTAGTACTCTCAAATGTATGTACACAGGAATTTACTTTAATATTTACTATAAGGATTAAATCAATCATTCTCAAAGACTTTTTGCATTTTTTTATAATTTTCCTGTAATTAGTGTAATAATAATAATATAAGTGTTTATATAATGTAGTGTTGATGTGACTTTTTAGAAAATGTCAAACGACAAAAGAACCAACATTCAGGAGGGAGCCAGGGGATAACTGCATTATGTGTTGTTCTAATGAGTGGTATTAATTGAATCGTAGCGGATAGGAATAATATCAGCGTAAATTTGGTTCTGGAAAATGAGTTAAAGTGGAGAGCATCTGGTATTATACCGATGTATACTGTAAATGTCACATTAAGGCGGATAATAATAGAAAAATGAGACGCGGGTTGACAAGATCAAGAACCTTTACTGCGTGGAAATTAATATTGCTTTCGTCTCCCAGTGAGTTGTAATTCTCACATAATTAGGTAATGTAACTATTGGCCAGTATTAGTTGCCTACCGTTATAAGGGAGGCGTTTGACTGTAAACCCCAAGGAGTAGTTGGGTAATTGTATTAATTTTTATGAACATTTGTTGTAATTATAAATATTTAATGATAATTTTATACAGTATTGAATTTGCCAGTGTTACTGGCGTAACTTTTTCTAGTAATTATTCAGGAACCGTATGTTCCTATCAAGGTCCAGACTGTGAGAGTTGGGTAGCTGAGGTGGGCATCGACGGAGGGGCAGTCATGTTACCCAATGTTCGTAAGTCCATGCTTTTCATTCAAGATTCAAGATTATTTATTTCTCTGTAAAAATTACAATGTGTGTTTTACATTTAGAAGACAATAATTACAAAGATGGCCGTTAGCATGCTTGGGCATGCTAGGCATTTCGGGCAGACTTAATACTAGTTTTTAATCTATATTACAAATTACATATGAATACAAATTTCAAATGATTAAATAGATTTACAATAGTGAGGTAGTTCAGAATTGGGGGGGGGGAATGTTGGATCTCCTGCCGAGTCTTGCCTTCGTAGGTGATTTTCGTGGGTAGATTTGGGACTAGTCCCTCTGGGATTTTCCAAGTGTATATTATTATATATCTTTCTCGCGAGCGTTCCAGGGAGTACAAATCAAGTCAGGCCTCATGCGCTAAAGGATTATTTTTGTTACAATCAGAACTAAGTACTAAGCCCACCAACTCCAAAAGAAACCTAGTGGCTATTAATCCCCAAAAGTCCCAAAAACTGGAGATCGACACCTTCAACAAGCCCCGAAGCTTTAGCTCAACGCACTCAAGAAGTCTATCAACTGTAGCTTAGAAGCCTGAAACATCCCAGGAGCTGTAGATCAAGGAGTTGAAACTTAACCCAGTCAAACAATGAAAATATGAGACCAGTGACTTTCTAAGGCAAGATTGGATTTGCCCGTAGAGTTTTCGCTACCATGCTGGGCTACGTGTAAGCAGGAAGATAAGTTTTCAAGGTTTAGTAACGAAAACCAATAGATTGATTCCTATGAAACTCATAATTTTCATGTGCCAGGAGATAGGCTAGAGCATAGCATTGTAAAAGAAATAAGCTAGTTTAGCCTAATGTTTTGAATTTTAGGGGAGTGTATGATTAGCAAGTTTTTTGTTTAGGCTTCATACATAATTTAAAAATTTCAGTGCATTTATACAAGACAATATGAAGGAATTAAACTAGGATAACCTAATAAAGTTAAGCAATGCGACGTATTTCAATTGTGGTGCTTGTCTGAAAGTTTCGCTTAAATTTCCATCATCATACCAGAATTCAAAAATTATGATACACACCTCACCCCTTTTGTTCCAAATTGGCAAAGTGTCATCCACAAATACAATTCAAAATCCAGATACAAACAATAGCAGCTGAACCAATTAAGCTGCTATTGTTTGTATCTGGATTTTGAATGTATAAAAAGCTGCAGTATATATCTTGATAAGACAAGACAAACAATGAGGATCTCATTAGATATAAATTCCACTGATTAGCTTTGTTGTATCGTCCTAGCGTAAGTTTGTATTGGAAATCGGAAATTTGAGAAATGAATAATAAATTACTGAAGAGACAACACGAGCATAGTTCTGCTCCTGTGACGACAAACAGATAATTACTAATATATAATGATAGCAGTCACCTAGTTAAGCATATGTATTGTTACTACCTCGTTAACATTGTCATTTTACATAGAGAAGTCTTTCAGGGAAAACGCTGGTACCTGATCAGAAGAATAGAAAAATATAATAAATGAATGTTAGAATAATGGATCTTCTTAAAAGTATTTAATTAAATAATAAAATCATGCTGTTGGTGGCAAGGATTGCTTCTTCCAGGATTGAATACATTATAATAACTAAATGGTTATAATTATAACCATGAGTTTTAAAGGGGTGGAGAAGTAAGCCAGCGGAAGGCCTCTGTTAGATGACCAAAAGCTCCAGCTGTGGGTCATCATATGACTGAGACGCTCGTCAGGAAACATTTTAGGTAGGTTTGTCAGGAAACCCTGTTTGCTGACAAACTTACCTCTAACCTAACCTATTCCCTCACAAAGTCAATACTGTATTACGTATGAACTGTTTCCTCTTACTAATATTGCAGTTTTTTATACCATAGTGGGATGCTGCCGATGTATTGTTCCAACCACACATTTATACAAATAATCTGTAAACACTCCTAAATAACGCTTATCTTAATTCTGCCTTGTATTTTGTCTTCAGAGTAGAGGGACGGTGACCCCATCACAATGTTCTTCAGTGTGACGCCCACGTGAGTATAACATTAATTAAGTACAACTTTATCTTAATTAAGGGAAAACTAATTATACATTTATTGACGACCAGCAATTTACACTTATGTATACCAGGTAGTGTACCAATTCCATTAACAAGTTTAGATATAAATTACTGTCCTTTGTTTAAATATAACTTTTTAGCTATTAATTTTATTTAGCTAAGTATCACTGATAATATATAATATATAACCTTATAGTTGGAGTTTAAAAAAAATAGTGAAATATATTTAAAATTGATATTCGGAAAAAATGAGAATCAAATAATCTAATATTTATGGGAAGCGCTAAACCCATAGGGGTCATACAGCGCATTAGGAATTGGAGGTATAGGGTAACTGTCATCGTGAAGGCACCTTGAAGGATGCTGAAGAGCACTTATTCCGAGGAACTGGAGCTCCCCTTGGATTATCTCTTATTTCCCAGGCGCTGTATGACCTATATAAGTTTAGCGCTTCTTTATAATAAATATAATACTAATAGTAATGATTTATTTACATATCTGAGAACTAGTTGCCGTTATCATTATAATTTATTGGCATTTAACATTATTTTCATTTACTGTCATCATCATCATCATGACGAACGACTGACTGCTTCATTATACTCGCTTCTCTTATATTAATAAAGTGCTTACTATACATATTGTGTTTTAGTAACCTGTGTCGCCTTCTATCAATAGAATTATTATTATTATTATTTTTATTATTATTATTATTATTATTATTATTATTATTATTATTATTATTATTTTTATTATTATTATTATTATTATTATTATTATTATTATTATTATTATTATTATTATTATTATTATTATTTTTATTATTATAATTATTATTATTATTATATCCATGGGGTATACAGAACACAAGGACCCCAATGTAAATACATAAGTCACTTTGACTTTTTTGGGGTTATCCTAGGTACTCTACATATATGCTGCTATGTATGATAACTTATGTAACTGTATTTATGTGTACTTGTACCTGAATAAATTTACTTAGCGTAGAAAAAGAGTGTATAGTCTCTCCCTCAAGTCTACACCTCAGATAGAGTGAATATAAAAAAAACGTATTGAATACCTTGATTCTGTTGAAGGACTTTTGATCAAGGGAACTGGCGCTGCCCACCCCTTTGGATCAGAGATTAATTATTCCCCATTTCACAGGATGATGTATGATCCACGGTGGTTTAGCGCTTCCCCGCGAATTCAATAATAATGAGACTCGCTTTTTGAGTAGTGGTGCTCCCACTGCATAGAGATTACAATCTGTTAGTGGAGTCATCGAAGCTAACACCCACAACAGCTTATTATAGGTATCTGTATACAAAAATGTATTACCCACAGTACTGAAGAAAAGATATAGGTGGAAAACAAGCTTTATTATGACAGTTTCACTCTTTGTGTAAAGCTATGATAACTGTGTAGAAACTTGATAAGCTCTGCATAGAACGAAGCGTTGTCTGAATAAAACCTTGCTCTGCATTGCGTCTTATTATTTTTAGGTGTCTACTGGTATGTAGTTGAATAGGAGAAGCAGGTGTAAGGTGACTTTCCCCAGTCTTGTAGCTGCGCCTGGGAACTGAACCTAGAAACTTTCGGATGTGAGCTGAATGCTCTACTACAGAATAAACTTGTAGTAGCAGTGGCTCTAATCTTGATACTCATCAGTATGCGATGATGTGTACCTTGTATTAAGGTTCCAAATTATCTTGGGTAGATGTCTTCATTTCATTTTTCTTGTCTAAATGCTATTAAATGGACAGTATACAGGTGGTTACAGTTAAGACAATTAATTATCTTATGGATGATCACACAGGAAGCTTGGCTCTTGGCTACGGTACAACATATTTCAAAGTAACTATCCGATGCAACGGCGACCGTAAAATTTGCGGCAGACATTCTTCCTAGGTCGGGAATTCTTGTTGCACAGGCGACTGTAAGTTTATTCGGGTACATGTACATATAAATACAGTTACATAAATTATTATACATGGCAGCATATGTGTAGATTACGATATGTTATTTTCAACATGCCATGACCATCTCCGGCCGTTGTTTCCATTGTATAATAATAATAATAATATTTTTATTTACTACAAGTACATATACAAGGTATACAGGCCTAGCTGACATCAATGACATACTACTGTATAGAAAGTCCCTTGTTATGCAGAGCATTTCGGGCAAATTAGGTCAGTTTTGTCCCAGGATGCGACCCACACCAGTCGACTAACACCCAGGTACCCATTTTACTGATGGGTGAACATGGACAACCAGTGTAAGGAAACACATCCAATGTTTCCACCCCTTCGCCGGGAATCGAACCCGGACCCTCGCCGTGTGAAGCGAGAGCTTTTGCCACGTAGTGTAAATTACTCTTTCTCTCCCTCTCTCTCTCTCTCTCTCTCGCTGTCTTGTCTATTTATCTATTACAATAATCTACCCATATCAGCATCAGCTAAGTGATGTCACACATGTAAACAGAGGAGCATGTATTTTCTTTCCACCAATCACGAGAAAGGAATATGACGTCACGGTTTAAAGTTTGCCATTCTCTCAGAATAGAAGTTGAGTGTCTTCTCCAAACCATTTTATATTAAGTTCTGCAATATTACTAACAGTTTGCACATAAGCAATATATATGTATGTATCACAATACAGCATGAACTTCAGAGGTACTAAACAGATGCATATAATAAAAATCTGGCGATGAAACCATGTGGTTGGTCGCTTTTCTCTGAAATGAGTTGCCAAGATTCATAACAAAGAACAATATAGTGTTTTTACATGAAATAAAAATATAATGGCAGATTTAATGCAGAATGAAATCATATAAGCACGGTATATTTGCTGTTTACTAAGGCACTACGGAGAGCGGTTTATGGATAAATTAGAAGATTATAATTGAGCACTCGACAGTTGAGTGAGGATGAAGGGAGTGTGGGATGGCACAAGGTGGTAGTGTTCTCCCAGTGCTTGTGAACGGTGGTATAGTCTTTATTTCTGAAGCTTTACAACAGAAACATGATTTTTTTTATCTTCGTTTACTATTAAGTGAACTTGCTTCGGTTGTGTTTTAAACGTAGCGAAGAAAATTTTGTTATAACCTGTGATGCAAAACTTCATAGAATGATTACCATTTCGTTGAATGTTGAGAGAAATTTCACGGCTTTTTCATCAAGTTTTGTGATGATCATCATACTTGGGAATGCAAGCTACGGATGATGACTTGTAAATCAACTCTGAATTATATTGGCGCTTGAGAATATTACTAATGATTAGTAATGAGTGATAACAATAGCTAGAAGTGTGGAAAATTAAGGCTCCAACGTTGATATTTCTGTTATTACCTACCTCTACCCTGTCTGAAACTGAAGACATTTAGTGTAGCTGCATATGTATCAGCGTGGAACGACCTATATTTACCTTAACACAGATAACACCATTAACATGTCTAGTGTGTATGTTTATTTTGAGGAAATAATAGTGTTTGTTACCTCCTTTATTCTTTAGATGCAAGTCCAAGACTTTTTTCAAGGAATAACCGTGCTCAGTTCTGAACACCCTCAAGGATAGTGTCTTGATGCTGGTGAAGGACAGTTGATCCAAGGAATTGGAGATACCTTTCCCTTGGATTGAACCTCAGTAAACACCGCAACTCGTGTAGTCATCGGTAGAAGAAACCTACAAGCAAACTGCACGTATCTTTAACAACCTCCCGTTTCCCTTACGCTCTATGATCCTTACGGGTTTAATGCTTCTCCATGAATGTAATAAACTCGTAGTCTTTAATTAATCATTGTGGTAGAAAAGTTGTCATAAAATCCATTCGTGTTATATAACTTAATCCTACTTATTCTCTCATCATTAATATGCTTATTAATTAATACTGATGAAAAATATTGATTTTTGGGAAATTCCGACTAATTTTGAGTTAATAGGAAAAATTTATGTAAGTTCTTTTTTTTCTGCAATGGGTTAAATTCTGAGTGAGTCAGGTTTGTAGGTTCAGTTAAAAATCACATAGTCCTGCTTTCTTCAGCAGTACCGTAATATAATCCAGCTCATATAATATATATATATATATATATATATATATATATATATATATATATATATATATTATATATATTTTATATATTTTATTATATATATATATATATATATATATATATATATATATATATATATATATATATATATGCATACACACATCCATACACATACATCCATGTATATTGGTAGAGAATCGTGGTGACAAAATCTAGAGGTAGATACTGTTCGAGTGGGAGGGGAAAGGTGTATATATTCTCACATAACACCTCGGCTCTCGTTTTACCTCTTGGGGGAAGGGAAGAGTAAAGGTGTGAATTTGAGAGGGAAAGTGTGTATGTAAAAGAGAGGGAAAGTAAGGGTGGATGTGTGAGGGAGCCGTCTACCTGAGTCGATTTCCGGGGTTACCCTACCTTTGTCCCACAGTTCGCTCTCTGACCAGGTCTCTTTGTTTATTCAGGTACGGGTACACCTAAATACTGTTAATAATAATATCTTTATTTCAACAAGTACATGTACAAGGTATACAGACCCTAGCTGACATCACATACTATATAGAAAGCCGCTTGTTATGCAGAGCATTTTGGGCAAATTAAGTCTGTTTTGTCCCAGGATGCGACCCACACCAGTCGACTAACACCCAGGTACCCATTTTATACTGATGGGTAAACATGGACAGCAGGTGTCTTATGGAAACACGTCCTAATGTTTTCCAGCCATACCGGAGATATACAAACACCATTCATTTGTTACACTTTGTGATGGTCGTCTTTCTGAATTACCTCGTTAATGTACATAATTTATATAACCGAATTGGTGAACCGTAATTTTGATAACGGAATTGATGGACTGCTAACACCAGTGAATAAATGATATATGCATAACTTCGAAGATTAGTATTTGATTTTTTGTTTTGAAATTCATGATATGGGAAAACCTCTCATTGAAAATAAAAGCAAAAATTCTTCGAGGATGACTTGTGTATTGTGTAGGCCGCCACTGTGGCTCCAACATGTACCTGGTGTGGATCAATAGTAGCCTATCCTTGGCGCCACACAATATCTAGGCTTGAGTTAAAACTGCAACTTTCCACAATCTACCAACCATTACGATTTTTTTTGCCATGTAATTCTGGTTGCTTTTATTCTAATGTTAATAAGGTACGATTAAAAAAATATGGTGGATATTTCAACCAGAAGTTAATTCGGGTTCCTTGTCTGGCGGGTCAAATTTAGTTATCCACAACAGGAAGATGTTAAGATTTATGTTGTGATGTATGTATTAGTATCAGTCTTTCATAAGATCAGTGCATGAATTCCTTCAAGTGAGGAGGTGCCTTATGCTGGTAAATTCATCTTGATCCTAGGAATTTGAGCTACCCTCCCCAAACTGTGATCGCACCTCATGACTTCCCATGTCCCAGGTGATGTATGACACTTACGGGCTCAGTATATCACAATAAATATAATAATTTTGGTGCACTGTGAGTTTAGAAGTGGTAAACTTGTTTTTTTATTTGGTATATGACAATGTATAAGTTTATCCTTATGGAGTGGTTTATTGTTTGATCATACTGCCTTTTTGACATTGGACCTCAGTCCTGTCATATTGTAATTTTTCCATATTATATATTGATTTTTTCCCATTTAAAAGGTCTTTGGTGGCTTCTACTAGTCTGTGTCGTTAAAGCAAACAAAATATATGCATTGACAGTACATTGAAATTAGTTATTATAATGTTACATGCATTACTTGGAATTTAGATATAATTACATACAAAATTATATTGTAAATATTAAGAACGTACGACCAGATGTTCACATATATTTTATTCATAGGAAAGTAAGTCATTGTACCTGGGGAATGAGATGTAATCAAGTTTGATAAGATGAAAGGGAATGTGGCTTTAATTCCCTTAATTAAAAGCCCTTTGCCATCATCAAGGACCAGATGTTCACAGATCATGTGGTAGTCTTGAAGTCCTCTGCTACCTGCAAGGTCATAGAGTAACACACTTATCATAATATAACACTTTCTCTACGCTCGTTTGTTTAAGATACACTTAAGATAATTTGTTTCTTTGTTAAAATTAATTTTCTATATCAAGTTTATATATTTTTTTACTGCAAGCACCTGGAAGCATGGAAGATCTTTGAGTTAAAGACGTCTTGGAAGTCATAGTTAGGACGGAGACGCGCCCACACCACGCATGCCTAGCGTTTGTGCCTGCAGGATGGCAACGTCATTTATGATTTCTTGCAAGGTGCCTGGAGCTAGCAGATCTGGCTCATTATTGTGAATCTGGTGTGTGACAATCGTGGTTGTGGTGTGCAAGGAACAGGTGATGTGTGGGTTACAATAGAACGGAGGGTTTGTTTAATGTAGGGTAATGAATAACGTCACTCTTTGAGATTTTAGTATTCATTTTAATATTTACCTGTGACCGATTTCATATCTAGCAAGTCTGTTTAAGGTTAGAATTACATAACAGTGTGCCCATCTAAACAATTGTTGCATCTGAAATGCCAGTGTAGCCAACCTTCGTGAATTTTATGGTTAAGTTCAGATTTTTTTAGTGATTAAATGGTATCCATGGCATGTGCTTGGATATAATGTACCCATAGCACGTGCTTGGATATAATATAACCATAGCACGTGCTTGGATATAATATAACCATAGCATGTGCTTGGATATGAAATGCATTCTAGCTACTGAGCATATTGAGTTCCTGTAGGGTAGGTGTAACAATTGATTTTTTTAGCGTTACGTGGAAATAGGCTATGCTTTAGCGAATTGCATTAAGAGTCAAATGGTTAGAATTCTGAAAAAAAACTTGTAAAATAGAGTATTTTGCCGAACATTGTACACACTTAAATATTGTAATATATTTTAATTGAAAAAAAGTGACAAGACTCTTGACTACCAGGACTCTTATATCATAGGGACTGTTTCGCCTCTCCTGCAGTCCTTAGTTTTTCCTTAGGGCCAAGGTCAAGTGCCTTCACTAGGGTCAATAAGGCTGCAGTTCACCTGTACAGTAACATCAAGAATACTTAATTATCTAAAATAAACTTTGTACACAGATATCTCAGGTATATCAAACTTGTTTATAAGGTCCATATGTGAGGTACATCTCTTCTGTACATATGGCATTTATTGTTTAATTTCTTTGACTATTCATCGGAAATGTGCTATTGCTGACTAAATGGAGACAAATGGTGGACAAGAGTTGCAGAGAGGAACTTTATTGAAACGTTTGGCTTCTTCAGAAGCCTTAAGATACCTGTCCAAAAGTGAACGTCTCTAAACTTCCTCTTAGCAATTGTCTTTTCCACCACCTATTACTGACTTATCTTCCTTATGAATAAAAATATTGCTTATCTTCAGGAAGTAGGAATTTTTAAAACCAATTTATTTCATCGAGAATATCTACAAATAAAATGCCTAGCAAGTGATTTTGTATATATGAAGTAGAGAACAACAGCGAAGAACTAAACTGTTAAGTAAATAGGTAATACGGTTTATGATGCGCGCACCTGCTTCCACTTAATCTATTCTCTCTTCAAGGGGAGTCTCAGATACTAGTGAAAAGCTCTTGATCCACAGAACCGGAACTAATATTCCCTTCCTCGGATCAAGCCTGTTTGCCTCCCGAAGCCCGGTCATATGCCAGGCTCGTATGGTGCTTGCCTGGCCAACCAGGCTGTTTCTGCTGGTAGCCCGCTAACCCACATATCCATCACAGCCTGGTTGACCTGGCACCTGAAGATACTTGTCCAGTTTCCTCTTGAAGACGGTGAGGCTGGAGCTAACCTTCGATCACACCTGCCTTCCTCGAATTCCTCAGGTCTGTACGAACTACTGGTCTAACACTTCCCATTGAAAGTAATCATGACCCTATGGGTTTTATCATTTCACTATATCTCCCCTCATTTTTTCTTGTTATAGCCACACCTGAATAATGCAGCTTGTTTGCAAATTGTTATTTATAATGTAGATTGAGGTCGAATTCTATGTCAACATCCGTGAGCCTAAATTATTGAACCTGGTACCAGCAGATATCAGAAATACTGATGGAACAAGTGTAGTATTTAAGAGGCTCGATCACTACCTTCGCCAGGCTGTGATGGATTGTGGGCCAACGGGCCGCCAATAGCAGCTAGCAACAGCCTGGTTAACTAAGCAAGCAGCAGAAAAGCCTGGACCCAGGCCAGACTGTGGGTACCACGAAAACTCGCAACAGGCCACAGGTATAATATATTACCTAAAGCTAGGTACAGTGGACCCCCGGTGTTCGTCCTGCTCCAAACTCGAACTTTTATATAAGTGTATTTGTTTAAATGCTTTTGTAAGTGTATTTTTGGGGGTCTAAAAGGACTAGTCTACTTTACATTATTCCTTATGGGAATAAATTCGTTTGGTAATGGCACTTGAACAGCATTCTGGAACGAATAAATAACGAAAACCGGGGGTCCAATTAATTTTATAAAAATCACATAAAGGCAAAAATACCTTATCGAAGAGCATATTTCTATAATAGCAAAGGATAAAACGGGGAACCACGGAGAATGCAGACTTAAATCCTTATGTTGGTTAACCAGCGTTAATAAACGTTCTGATTAGTATCTAAACAATGGTAAATAATTTAGTATCGATACATTAATAAACTAACATTCCTCTTTAAGGGGGGCTCCTTGTCGTGGTAAAGAGGCTATCGGTCTGAGGAATTGGACCTCTTGGTCTTCTTCCTCAGACCGAACCTAATTACCCCCCAATCCCCCCTCCCTTTTCCCATCTTCCCCATCCTCCCTTTTCCCTTTCCTCCTCCTCCTCCTCCTCATCCCTCCCTTATTTCCTTCCCAGTTTTGCCCTGGGAGCTTCTCTCCTCAGGCATTCTAGTTCCTAGGTAGGGGGAAGGGTATCGTAGTCCATCCCATTCCGTTGAGGTCCTTGGCGGTGGTGTAGTTTGCCATGGAATCTGGATCGCCTGGGGATGTCCCGATCCTCTCCGGTCACCTGGGGGTGGCTTTGGGTATCTTTCGGGCGACGGTGTATCTCTGGAGGCCACATTTCGATTCCGGGGTGGTGGCCGAAGGCGGTATGCTTTGTGGCAGATATCCGGCCGCCTCTTTTGTCCACCGAGATGGCTCGGTGGATGTGAGGTTGCTATCCCGGATTGCTGGTTTACTGGCGTGAAGGGTAGGGTATGGCACGGGTTCCATGCAGCATCTGCACTACTTGCGGTGTTGAGGTCCTCTTGGGCACGGAGGGGATTTGCGCCCTTTCATTCCTCCTAGGACCTATTCCTCCACGTTCCCCCTTTTTTATTCTTTTTTATTTTTATTTTCTTTTCTTTCTTTTTTTTTCTTAAAAATAAAAAGAAAGAAGTAACCTAACCATGGCTGACCCAATCCATGAACCCACTACCCCGGGCCCTTCCTGATACCGCACCCAGTACTGACCCTGCCTCGTTAACGGATGACTCTTTGGACACCTCTCATGCCCCTGTACCTCTTGCTGGTGCTGGTTCGTCACCTGCTTCAGGTACCAGGGTCCCGACTGGCCCTTTC
>WNWK01001547.1:0-88807 GCA_009830355.1 Cherax destructor
TTTACTATATATTCATCATGAGGAAACGTTTGGTAAAATAATTTTAATAATGTATATTATTAGAAGTGAATTGCAGGGTCTTGGCAAGAGGTGTTGGGCTAAAAGATAAAGAAGCAAATACAAAGTGGGAGTTGTCACAGTTGCTTTTGCTGATGACACTGTGCTTTTGGGAGATTCTGAAGAGAAGCTGCAGAGGTTGGTGGATGAATTTGGTAGGGTGTGTAAAAGAAAATTGAAAGTGAATATAGGAAAGAGTAAGGTGATGAGGATAACAAAAGAATAGGTGATCGAAAGATTGGATATCAGATTGGAGGGAGAGTATGGAGGAGGTGAATGTATTCAGATATTTGGGAGTGGACATGTCGGCGGATGGGTCTATGAAGGATGAGGTGAATCATAGAATTGATGAGGGGAAAAGGGTGAGTGGAGCACTTCGGAGTCTGTGGAGACAAAGAACCTTGTCCATGGAAGTAAAGAGGGGAATGTATGAGAGTATAGTTATACCAACGCTCTTATATGGGTGTGAAGCATAGGTGATGAATGTTCAACGAGGAGAAGGCTGGAGGCAGTGGAGATGTCATGTCTGAGGTCAATGTGTGGTGTGAATATAATGCAGAGAATTCGGAGTTTGGAAATTAGGAGGAGGTGCGGGATTACCAAAACGATTGTCCAGAGAGCTGAGGAGGGGTTGTTGAGGTGGTTTGGACATGTGAGAGAATGGAACGAGACAAGTGACTTTAGAGTGTATAAATCTGTAGTGGAGGGAAGGCGGGGTAGAGTCGGGCCTAGGAAAGGTTGGAGGGAGGGGTAAAGAAGTTTGTGTGCGAGGGGCTTGGATTTCCAGCAAGCATGTGTGGCGTATTTGATAGGAGTGAATGGAGGCATATAGTTTTAATACTTGACGTGCTGTTGGAGTGTGAGACAAAGTAACATTTATGAAGGGATTCAGGAAACCGCAGGCCGGACTTGGAGTTCTGGAGATGGGAAGTACAGTGCCGGCACTCTGAAGGAGGGGTGTAAATGTTGCAGTTTTATAACTGTAGTGTAAAGCACCCTTCTGGCAAGACAGTGATGGAGTGAATGATGATGAAAGTTTTCTTTTTCGGGCCACCTGCCTTGGTGGAATCGGCCGTGTGATTAATAAAAAATATTATTATAACCTAATGTGAACATTGGAACCCACACTCACCACCTCACTATCTCATTGTGACTGACACAAAACATTGGGAACAATTATGACAAATGTCGAACCAAATTGGCCATTCTTTCGTCTGTACACAACCTTGACCATTAATATACATAATATATGAACAATAATGTATACTGAAATATACAACGTGATCAATATACTGAGGGAATGACATGAATACATATAACCAGAATCATGATTTTTCCTTTGTATATATATATATATATATAATAAACGGGAAAAAACAGACTATAACCAAACTATTATAGGTGGAACATCAGGTGTATACAACTAAATGCATATACAAGTCCTCACATACACTTACGTATGCCAGCCCTTACCAGGTACCCCTGTGCCAGACAAACCCCCATTGCTTGCCCCTGACACCTTCCTACCATTCCCCCCGTCAAGGTCACCGATACATTCTCCGATCGCCCCATAACCCCCCCCCGCCCTCTCCCTCCCCCCTCTCATACTCATTGCATACCTCCTAATCAACACATACTCTAAACCAAACCTCCCCCCGGGAGACCAACCCCTTTCATACCATTCCCATCCCTCCCACCCCCAATAAAGTCCCCATTGTCAACTGCCATACCCCACCGAAAACCCCGCTCCATGCCTGACGTAAAGTCCTTGATTCCTGCATCTTGTTCTAAAGAATCGTGCTGCAAGAGCCCGGTTCTCCCCTCCGAACCTCCTCCTTACCCCAAGTTACAAAAATATAATCCAAAACCAGATACATAACCGCACACCTAACACCCTCAGGACTACCCGCAACATCTAAACTTAAAACTCGCAACACAGACAACCCTCCTCCCCCACCTCCCTGATTATCCACCGAACCACTCTTAAACCCTAGCCAAATCCTCGCAAAAATATATAACATGAAAAGCCGTTTCCAAAATCCACAGCGCTGGCATAGCCGTCCTTTATTAGACCCATTACGAAAAGTTGAGCTCTGGATGCAAATATATTATGCAGAAACCTAAACCCGTTTCGCACTTGGCCGGCAATTTTATCCTTTTTAACCAAAACCACGTAGCCCCCCAATCATACTTTGGATAAGCTGCCGCCCCTGTATCTCCAACTCACCAGTTCCAACCCTATCAAGCACCTTAACCTGCATTTTCCACGGATCCGAGACTACTATGAGATGTAGCAAGAGTGCCCTCACAAACCTGAAGATCCTTACCATGACCACCGCCTGCTGCTCTCCTCATAACCCTGTCCACTCTCACCCCTCCCCTCGCCAAAAATTCCTGCCTCACATAAATCCCCATCAATCGCCGCCTCAGAGGTATCAATCCCATACCTCCTCTTGCCACCCTAGTCATAACCACTTCTCGCAACCAATGTCTTCCAAAACCCCAAATAAAACCCAAAACCCTTTTTGCAGCCGCCGAATATCCTCTTCCATGAGAGGATAAACTGCAGCTACGAACCACAACTACTGTAAACCAATGCATTTACCACAATGACCCTTTGCAAAAAAGTTATCTCCCCCCCTCCATCCTGCCATCCTACCCACAGCTGCCTCTATCACCGCAGAAGAATTAAACTCCCCTGCAACTTGCGGCACATTACAAAAACAACACCCAAATTTTTATCCTATCCACTGTATTCCATCCAAACCTCTGACCCAACGCCCCCACCCAAGTTCCACCTCTAACAATTTCGATTTTGCCCTATTTGCACTCATCCCAGTAGCCAACCCAAAAATCTCTATCATCTTATTAACAGTGCCCAGCCCCTCTAAGCTTCCCACAAAGATAGTAATGTCATCTACATACCCGACAATACCGGGGACATTCCGGGTCCCTCCCCTCTCTCACACCCTCCTGCACCAATCTATAGAAGGGATCCTGCAGACATGCGAACAGGACTGCGACAAGGGACACCCCTGTCGCAGCCCCGTCCCATGCCCACCACAGTCCCCACCCCCCCGTTCCCTGCACTCTCACCTGTGCCCGCCATAAAGCGTCCCCACCCACCTCGCTACCTCCTCCCCCAAAACCCCCGTTTCAATAATATGCCCCGCAACATCTCCCTATTCATGCTGTCATAGGCGTTTCCCAATCCAACCCCACGACTCCCCCTCCCTACCTTCAACAAACCCTTTTATTCTACAGTGCCCCTCCTCATACTACGTCCAGGAACTCCGTACTGCCCTCCCTCTAAAATATTTTTAATACTTTCTTCATACGATTCACCAAAATACGTGCAAATCTTATAGTCAGCACAGAGTAAGGTTATCACCTATATCCCTTTAATGTCCTGCAACCCCGGCCCTTGGGTATTAAAACCACTATACCTGTTCGCTGCTCTTCACTCATACTTCCCATTAACTTCATACCATTGAAAACCCTCACCAATACCCTCGCAAAACCTCCCAATGAGTCACATAGAAGTCGCCCGAAATCCGTCCAAACCCGGTGTCTTCCCAAGTTTCTGTCCCTGCACCGCCTGCCACCTCTTCCTCAGTAATGCGTCCCTCCAAACCTTTCCTGTCCTCCTGACTAATCTTCTCAAGATGCACCCAAACGAAACCACATGCCTCCTGATTATATAACCCCTTCTGCAACTTTCTCTGAAACCATTTATCCGTATAGCAACTCATGCCCTCAGTGTTACATATCACCTGACCACTCCTATACCCATCTAAATCCTCGTCCACTGTTAAGGACATAATCGTCATGCCCTTCCGTCGTTCCCGAAATTTACGCAATACCATAGCTGAGGGTTTATCCCCCATAAAACATCCTCCAATCCCCCTCTAACCCTAATGGCATGAAAATTTTCATTTTGAATCTCCCTTAATTGGCCCCGCAGTTCATCGATCTCATCCTGCGGATACCTCCCCCACCCCTTATAACACTCCCACAACTGCTTCTCCAAATATCTCTGCTTCCCATACCTCAACTTCCCATCCTCAGACCCCATCCGCATGTAAAATCTCCTTATTGCCACCTTTGCTCGTGTATCCCACCATTTCACAACATCCTCGATACCATTACCCCCACCCCACAATCTTCCCCACCATTCCTCAAAAACCTCACGATGTCCCTCACCCTGCAGCAAATGCACATTCAATTTCCAATAACTAGGATAAATCTTAACTGCACCCTCCCATCCTAACTCAACCAAAACACCTCTATGATCTGAAAACCCATCTCCACACAGGTTACACTGCCCACCTGTATATCCGCGTTACATAAACCCGATCAAGCCGTGCTGCGTATCTCTCCGTACAAGGTGTGTTCCACGTTCCACCCCCACCCTGTACCACATCCACCACCCCCACTGCCCCCAAACCTCCCTTAAGGCATCCAACATACATCCCGCCCCTCTAGGCTCAACATCCTTCCCTCTAATTATACAATTCCAATCACCTACTACAATAGTAACCATAGGAAGGCCCCTTAAGGCGTAGACTAAATCGTTACGAACAAAATCCTCCTTAACCCTACGATCATTGCATGCCAGCATGTACACCCCAACAAAACACACCTGAATATCCCCCACTCACCTTCCACCCTAACATTCTACCCCTCCCCCTCCTCCCATGTCCTCAGATGAAAGGGCTGGTCTCCCGTACCCCCACCGTCACCCCTCCCTTTAAATGCCCAGAACCTCCTGTATATAACCTATAACCTTTCAACATTAATTCCCTTCCACACCTATAATTATGCTCCTGTAGGAAGCATATGTCTACATTCATACGTCTCAGTGTTGCCTCCACCCATTTCCTCAACCTCCGCTCGGAGGCCATTGACATTCATATTCAAACACTTGAATTCTGCAATGGGGGTTTTCCTCTCGACCTCACGGATCCTGGCTCCACAGTCTTGAAAGTACCACCAAACCCTCTGCTCTTTCCATTTCTACCTCCACCTTTCCCCTTGGCTCCCCCTTTCCCTCCCTTAGCTATGTCCACCCAGGTCTTTTTACTGGACCTCTGTCCTGGTGTAATCACATCATCGTCAGCCTCACCACTTGGCCTCTTACGTGACTCACTCTCAAACTCCATGACCCCCTCCCCCGGAGACCTATGCACCTCCACTTCTGCAACAACCACTGACCTGCAGTTGACCACTTCAGCACCATCAACACCCACACCCCCCTGACTCTCCACATCTCCATCCGATTCCACTACTGTACTCTGCAACTCTCCCAGCAATGGACTATCCAGAATCCTCCTCAGGTCCTCAAGACTGGGGTCTGGGAACTCAGTCCCATCCTCCAGTGGACTTTTCAGGAGTGACCTCAGCCGCCTCCATTGTCTCACTTGGAGACTCCTGGGGCAACGTCAACACGGCCTCCTCACTTGCTTCAACAGCATCACTCCATTTATCAATTCCGCAGCATTCGCCATTATATCTTCTACCACAGGTGTCGCTAACAGCACCTGTTCCTCTCGGGCACCTGGTTCTGTCCGCACGTCGTCCTCACCTCGAGTCCCATTGTATGGGCCCCATCGCCGATCACACGTTGCTGCCATATGCCCAGTGCCGCCGAATAGTCGACACGTCCTCTGCTGTCCTGCATACGTCACGTACACCTGGGTACGGAACGCCTCCATCACAAAAAGACGGTATTTGCCGCCTCAGGGTCATTTTAAGGAGAACGACCCCTCTGGCATTCCTGCATATGGCCCATGGGCCCATCTCCCTACGGTGGCAGCATGGATGACCCCATACTGGCAAAATACCTGTCTGATGTCTACCGCGTCGGCCTCGAAAGGAATATTCTTGATCTGTATCCACAAGTAGTGCGCCGACCCATCCCGAAGACATACCTCCAAGTTTGTGTTGATTACGATGTTCTTCTGATACCTGTCGACGATTCCATTGTAGACACTGCCGGATGCAAACTTGACAAAAACCCTGGCAGATCCATTCAGGGATATCCCGTAAATGTCCTCTGTAGATATCCCGTACGTGTCTCAAAATTAAAGGCAAGAGAACGTCGGCATGGCTGGAATACACGGCTCCCTGCAGCAAATCAATGCACACAGTATGTACTCGTCGCCGGTATCCATCCGCCATCTTGTAGAAAATCAAATTTCTCTGACTCCTCCACCAGGGAGCTCTGTACGCACGTCCGTTCACCACCAAGGCTGGGGAACGACTAGGAACGGTTGAAGTCTCTTGATTTGTATTCCTGGGAATGCAGGCAGAGAGATACATGCAAAGATACACTTAGAAAATCCTAAAGGGATTAGTACCAAAAGACTCGGCAGGAGATGCAACATTCCCCCAATGAAAAACAGGGGCGGCACAAGTACACAGACAACACAATAAGTGTCTGGGGCCCAAGACTGTTCAACTACCTCCCAGCATACATAAGGGGATTACCAATAGACTCCTGGCTGTCTTTCAAGAAGGCACAGCCGTGCTGTGGTTCGTACGTCAGTTTGCGTGCGGCCAGCAGTAACAGCCTGGTTGATCAGACCCTGATTCACCACGAGGTCTGGTCTCAGACCGAGCCGCGGGGGTGTTGACCCCCGAAACTCTCCAGGTAATGTGGAAAACTATTATTGTTTCCAAACTTTGCCACACCTAATATTCATCGTCACATTCGCCTAGACACCAGACGGAACGTGTACTTGGCACTCGTGCTCAGCGAAACAAAGTATTACTAATTTTACGAAGAAAATGTGAAAAAATGGATGCGAATTTTCAAACTGCCTACACTTGATACATTATATCACTGAAGAGCCGCACCTACAAGAAGTCAATACTACCGTTTGTCATCTTTGCCTCTTAAATTTTGGGGGACTAAAGGGTTATTAAAGACTACACAAATAACCCGCACATACGACGACGTTTCGGTCCTACTTGGACCATTTACAAAGTCACACTAACAAAAAGGAGAGAAGGGAGTATATATAGGGCAGCAGACAGGGACGGGAACGAGAGAGGAAGTGGAGTAGTAATAGTAGTGCCTTTTTTTTGTTATTTATTAAAGACTAACCAGAGGGTCATCGACCCTGGGTTTGGGAATCAATCTTAAAGTGTCAGTACGCCAGCCAATGGTTTAGCAGTGAGCAGGCTGACAGACCAACGTTAGGATTTCCACGAATCCACATTAAAATCACACCTAGTGGTCAGTTATTAGTGTAATTCAATGTTCATTTGCGAATGCAACTCATGAGCAATGTTACTAAAAATAAAATGATCTAGCCTGTGGGGTCTGAGAGATGATCGTCGTGGCAGCAGTAGAAAGTGTCTTCAGGAGTGCGGCACCAGTACTCGCAGTTACTGGGCGGTGCTGGCTCTGCTGAGGTGGCACTGGGGCTGTAGAGGGTGGCACTGGGGCAGTAGGTAGGCCAACAACCCTCCACACCACCACGCTACTAAAGTCAGACTCACCTATATAGAAAAGTTTAATTACTAACCAAACATTACCGCTCTTCCACTTTAAACTAGTAGGTAAACTTACAGACTACACAAATTATGCTGGCCGCCCCTACCACAAGCTCTGAATTAATGCTATGAAGTATTTGCAAAGTAAAAAATTTGGAAAAAAAAAAGGTAACAGTACAAGTCCAAATAAAAAAAAATACATTTTGCTCATAGGCGACATGCCACTTATTTTTTTTTAAGATAATGTATTTTCACTACGGCTAATCTACTAAAGATTATAATCACTTTAGTAATCACCTCTAATTTCTCACGCCAACTAATAACTGTGTGGCAGTCTAAGTAAACAAGTGCATGGGAGTCGAGTTTGATCAAGTGGGGGATAGGGTGTCAGCTCCAGTCCCTTGGATAAAGAGCTCATCACCAGCATCAAGGTGATGGGCTCTTAAACCATTTAAAGGTAATTAAAGCAAAACTTGGAGTGAGCATCAACACTCAAGACGAAATTTACGAGTTAATAAAAGGATAAATTTTCTGGGTAGACTTCTAGTTCACCTTGTGTGTGATGGCTTCCGTCTTGACTTTATTCCGACATTGGTAGGAAAAACCCCAGTCTAAGAAGAACTAATGTAATTCACTACACATTGCTACATAGTTCTGGAGTGTGCTATAACAAGCTTTACACATGAATCATCCCAACAAGATTAAACCCAACTGAAGGGGATAAAAATTAACAAGTCCAGGATGAAAAATATATAGTTTAAATTAGAAAATCAATGATAATTAAAATAATATACGTAACGGAAATTTGCTTACTAGAGCCATAATGTCACGATGATGCCTTTGTGTTTAATAACAAGTAGTGGAAGACTTTGCTACACCAGTACCTGCATTACCATACTCTCCACCACACCACTGACCCAACCTTACAGGTATTACTACCAGTCACCCTCCTACTTACAACTCTCCTTTAGGACGACAATGGAAAAAATGGCGATATCTCACAATTATATTTTTACTATAGTTTTCGTACGATAGATGGCGTTAAAGAGCACTATATACTTATTAATGCACCTGATTGTTTACATATTTGTGCTTTGTTTATATGACAATGATACAAGGTAAGTAAGGTCCAAAAAAGTATATTCCATTTGTATTAATTACAACAAAAATAATGAATCATAATATTGTTACTTTAATTCAAGACAGTACAGAGCTGTGACGAGGCAGGAGTGGTGTACATCATCGTCAGCTGTGACGAGGCAGGAGTGGTGTACATCATCGTCAGCTGTGACGAGGCAGGAGTGGTGTACATCATCGTCAGCTGTGACGAGGCAGGAGTGGTGTACATCATCGTCAGCTGTGACGAGGCAGGAGTGGTGTACATCATCGTCAGCTGTGACGAGGTAGGAGTGGTGTACATCATCGTCAGCTGTGACGAGGCATTAGTGGTGTACATCATAGTCAGCTGCTAGAATCACATCAGAAGTTACTATATGTAACGTTGAAGTTCTTGTCAATAAACCTTTACCCATGCATGACTTATGTTACACTACAAGCATCTTTTAATCAATAACATCTGAACAAGCTTAGTCAGTGCCGAATTACAATATACTATTACTTCTGTTCAAATTAATCAACAAAACAATCGTGTGTGAGAGAGAGACAGAGAGAATAACTGAATAAGAGAACATTTGTGTGTGTGTGTGTGTGTGTGTGTGTGTGTGTGTGTGTGTGTGTGTGTGTGTGTGTGTGTGTTTGTGTGTGTGTGTGTAATAAAAACAATGGCAATATTAATGACTGAACAAGAAACATTCATGTGTGTACTCATCTATATGTTCTCACCTATATGTGGCTGCATGGGTAGATTCACAGCTCCTAGCCACACCTCTTTGCTGGTCGCTACTAGGTCTACTCCTGGCTACAAGAGCCTTGTCGTGCCTCTTCTTCAAGCTATGTATGGAGCCTGCCTCTACCACTTCACTCTCCAGACTGTTCCACTTCCTGACAACTCTAATGCTGAAGAAATGCTTCCTTACATCCTCTGACTCATCTGAGTTTTCAACTTCCAGTTGTGTCCTCTTGTTCCTATTTCTCATCTCTAAAACATATTGTCCTTGTTCACCTTGTTAATTCCTCTTAGCATTTTGTACGCCTTTATCGTAGTTTCCTTAGTCCTCCTGTCCTCCAGTGTCGCCAGGCTGAGTTCCCTAAACCTCTCATAGGACATACCCCTTAGTTCCTGGAATAGTCTTGTTGCAAATCTCTGTACTTTCTCCAATTTCTCGATGCGTTTGACCAGGTGTGAGTTCCATACTGGTGCTGTATACTCCAATATGGGCTTTACATACACGGCACAGTGTCGTGAACGACTCCTTACTTAGATGTCGAAACTCTACTCTTACATTTGCCAGACGCGCATTTGCTGCAGCAGTTATTTGGTTGATGTGCGCCTCAGGAGATATGTTCGGTATGATACTCGCCTCAAGGTTCTTCTTGAGTGAGGTTTGCAGCTTTTGCCCCTCGAGCCTGTTCTTCGTCTGCGGTCTGCTTTGTCCATTCCCAAGCTTCATAACTTTGCACTTGGTAGGGTTAAACTCCAGGAGGCACTTGTCAGACCAGGCCTATAGCCTGTCCAGATTACTCTGTAGCCTTTCCTGGTCCTCGTCCGCGTGTATTCTCATTAGTTTCAAGTCGTATGCGAATAGGGACACCTTTGACTCTATCCCCTGTCAGCACCGGCTCTAGGACTGATCCATGTGGACCCCCACTCGTCACATGAATCCATTCCGACACCTCGTCACGGACCATCACTCTATGTTTCTTTCCTGTCGGGTATTCCCTGATCCAGTGCGGTGCTTTTCCTGTTATTCTTGTCCTGTTTCTCTACCTTTTGCACCAGTCTCGTGTGTGTGTGTGTGTGTATGTGTATACTCACCTAATTGTGGTTGCAGGGGTCGATCCACAGCTCCTGGCCCCGCCTCTTCACTGGTTGATACTAGGTCACTCTCCCTGCTCCTTGAGCTCTATCATATCTCTTCTTAAAGCTATGTATGGATCCTGCCTCTACTACATCACTTTCCGGACTATTCCACTTCCTGTGTGTGTGTGTGTGTGTGTGTGTGTGTGTGTGTGTACTCACCTAGTTGTACTCACCTAGTTGTGGTTGCAGGGGTCGAGTCAAAGCTCCTGGCCCCGCCTCTTCACTGGCCGCTACTGGGTCACTCTCCCTGCGCCATGAGCTTTATCATACCTCTGCTTAAAGCTATGTATAGAGCCTGCCTCCACTACATCGCTTCCTAAACTATTCCACTTCCCGACAACTCTGTGACTGAAGAAATACTTCCTAACATCTCTGTGATTCATCTGAGTCTTCAACTTCCATCTGTGTCCCCTTGTTGTTGTGTCCCATCTCTGGAACATTCTGTCTCTGTCCACTTTGTCAATTCCTCTCAGTATCTTTATGTGTTATCATGTCTCCCTATCTCTCCTGTCCTCCAGTGTCGTCAGGTCGATTTCCTTAACCTCCCTCGTAGGACATACCCCTAGCTCGGACTAGTCTTGTTGCAAACCTTTGCACTTTCTCGAGCTTCTTCACATGCTTGGCTAGGTGTGGGTTCCAAACTGGTGCTGCATACTCCAATATGGGCCTAACGTACACAGTGTACAGGGTCCTGAACGATTCTTTATTAAGATGTCGGAATGCTGTTCTTAGGTTTGCTAGGCGCCCATATGCTGCAGCAGTTATTTGGTTGATGTGCGCCTCAGGAGATGTGCCTGGTGTTATACTCACCCCAAGATCTTTCTCCTTGATTGAGGTTTGCAGTCTCTGGCCCCTAGGCTGTACTCCGTCTGCGGTCTTCTTTGCCCTTCCCCAATCTTCATGACTTTGCACTTGGTGGGGTTGAACTCCAGGAGCCAGTTGCTGGACCAGGCTTGCAGGCTGTCCAGATCCCTTTGTAGTTCTGCCTGTATGTGTGTGTGTGTGTCCTCACCTAGTTGTGGTTGCAGGGGTCGAGTCATAGCTCCTGGCTCCGCCTCTTCACTGGCCGCTACTGGGTCACTCTTCCTGCGCCATGAGCTTTATCATACCTCTTCTTAAAGCTATGAATGGATCCTGCCTCCACTTCATTGCTTCCAAAACTATTCCCCTTCCTGACCACTCTGTGACTGAAGAAATACTTCCTAACATCCCTGTGATTCATCTGAGTCTTCAACTTCCAACTGTGTACCCTTGTTGCTGTGTCCCATCTCTGGAACATTCTGTCTCTGTCAACCTTATCAATTCCTCTCAGTATTTTATATGTCGTTATCATGTCCCCCCTATCTCTAAAGGCCTCCAGTGTCGTCAGGTCGGTTTCCCTTAACCTATCCTCGTAGGACATACCCCTTAGCTCCGGGACTAGTCGTGTTGCAAACCTTTGCACTTTCTCTAGTATCTTTACGTGCTTGGCTAGGTGTGGGTTCCAAACTGGTGCTGCATACTCCAATATGGGCCTAACGTACACAGTGTACAGGGTCCTGAATGATTCCTTATTAAGATGTCGGAATGCTGTTTTTAGGTTTGCTAGGCGCCCGTATGCTGCAGCAGTTATTTGGTTGATGTGCGCCTCAGGAGATGTGCCTGGTGTTATACTCACCCCAAGATCTTTTTCCTTGAGTGAGGTTTGTAGTCTCTGGCCCCCTAGACTGTACTCCATCTGCGGTCTTCTTTGCCCTTCCCCAATCTTCACGACTTTGCACTTGGTGGGATTGAACTCCAGGAGCCAATTGCTGGACCAGGCTTGCAGCCTGTCCAGATCCCTTTGTAGTTCTGCCTGGTCCTCGTCCGATTGAATTCTTCTCATCAACTTCACATCATCTGCAAACAGGGACACTTCGGAGTCTATTCCTTCCGTCATGTCGTTCACAAATACCAGAAATAGCACCGGTCCTAGGACTGACCCCTGTGGAACCCCACTCGTCACAGGCGCCCACTCTGACACCTCGCCACGTACCATGACTCGCTGCTGTCTTCCTGACAGGTATTTCCTGATCCATTGTAGTGCCCTCCCTGTTATCCCTGCCTGGTCCTCCAGCTTTTGCACTAATCTCTTGTGTGGAACTGTGTCAAACGCCTTCTTACAGTCCAAGAAAATGCAATCTACCCATCCCTATCTTTCTTGTCTTACTGCTGTCACCCTGTCATAGAACTCCAGTAGGTTTGTGACACAGGATTTCCCGTCCCTGAAACCGTGTTGGCCGTCGTTGATAAGCTCATTCCTTTCTAGGTGTTCCACCACTCTTCTCCTGATAATCTTCTCCATGACTTTGTATACTATACATGTCAGTGACACTGGTCTGAAGTTTAGTGCTTCATGTCTGTCTCCTTTTTTAAAAATTGGGACTACATTTTCTGTCTTCCATACCTCAGGTAATCTCCCTGTTTCGATAGATGTGTTGAATATTGTTGTTAGGGGTACACATAACGCCTCTGCTCCCTCTCTCAGGACCCATGGAGAGATGTTGTCCGGCCTCATCGCCTTTGAGGTATCTAGCTCACTCAGCAGCCTCTTCACTTCTTCCTCGGTTGCATGTATTGTGTTCAACACTTGGTGGTGTACCCCACCTCTCCGTCTTTCTGGAGTCCCTTCTGTCTCCTCTGTGAACACTTCTTTGAATCTCATGTTGAGTTCCTCACATATTTCGCGGTCGTTTCTTGTGATCTCCCCTCCTTCCTTCCTTAGCCTGATCACCTGGTCCTTGACTGTTGTTTTCCTCCTGATGTGGCTGTACAACAGCTTTGGGTCGGATTTGTCTTTCGCTGCTATGTCATTTTCATATTTTGTTGTTGTGTGTTTGTGTGTGATGAAAATAACGACAACTTAAATGGCTGAACCAGAAAGCACTGAAGGAAGCTATAGCGTAGGTGTAACAAATTCTCAACGAAATATTTCACTTGGTAGGGTCACTCATTCAGTAATATATTACCTGGAGTTTACCTGGAGAGAGATATAGTTATAAATCAATCCTAAATCATCAAATATCCCACTAATCTTAACATTCTGCATATATATATATATATATATATATATATATATATATATATATATATATATATATATATATATATATATATATATAAGTGTACATTACGTTAAAGAGCGACTACTACAGTAGGTCAGACACTTGCTACTGCGTGCTGTTGTGAACAGCGTCCATCATTCTGACACATATCCTTTGTTGACATTATATTCATATTACTTCATAAATACTTCACTGTAATCTGAACACTATACGACACTGTTGCTCTACGATTAATACGATTATATTGCAATTTACCTATGTATCTTTAAAGTATAGAGAAAATTTTAGAAAGTTAAAGATAGTCTTGTAATGAGTTTTACTCAGCTTTAAATAAAAATTTTTTTATTAAAAAACTTATGGATAAGAGCGTTCGGGTCAGCCTACCCGTGCTTCAGCAGCTCTCATTGCTTTGACATATCGTTCAGTTTTTCAGCTTGTACATGTTCAGTCCTTCAGCTGACCTAAGATGTTCATCTACGATTATCTTGATAAGTGTTCATCCTTCAGCTTTATGATAGAGGTTATCTCTTATGTGTCAGTTTCAGTGAAATCTCTCTCAGCCTTGATAAGGTGTTCAGTCCTTCAGCCTTGATAAGATGTCAGTCCTTCAGCTTTATGATAAGTGTTACATTCCCTTCAGCCTTACTCACCAGCCTGTTAGTCTTTCCTCATTGATAAAGGTCCACTATCTGACTTTATATACGCTGTAATCTTTAGACTACCTTCAGCTTTGATAAGAGTGTTCAGTCCTTCAGCTTTGATAAGAGTGTTCAGTCCTTCAGCTTTGATAAGAGTGTTCAGTCCTTCAGCTTTGATAAGAGTGTTCAGTCCTTCAGCCTTGATAAGTGTTCAGTCCTTCAGCCTTGATAAGAGTGTTCAGTCCTTCAGCTTTGATAAGGTGCTCAGTCCTTCAGCTTTGATAAGTGTTCAGTCCTTCAGCTTTGATAAGAGTGTTCAGTCCTTGAGCCTTGATAAGTGTTCAGTCCTTCAGCCTTGATAAGAGTGTTCAGTCCTTCAGCTTTGATAAGAGTGCTCAGTCCTTCAGCTTTGATAAGAGTATTCAGTCCTTCAGCTTTGATAAGAGTGTTCAGTCCTTCAGCTTTGATAAGAGTGTTCAGTCCTTCAGCCTTGATAAGTGTTCAGTCCTTCAGCCTTGATAAGTGTTCAGTCCTTCAGCTTTGATAAGAGTGTTCAGTCCTTCAGCTTTGATAAGAGTGTTCAGTCCTTCAGCTTTGATAAGAGTGTTCAGTCCTTCAGCTTTGATAAGAGTGCTCAGTCCTTCAGCTTTGATAAGAGTATTCAGTCCTTCAGCTTTGATAAGAGTGTTCAGTCCTTCAGCTTTGATAAGAGTGTTCAGTCCTTCAGCCTTGATAAGACTGCTCAGTCTCCTAAGTTACTTTCAGTGAACATTCTCTCGCCGTGTATAAAATCGTCGATTTTCCTCCACTTATTATGATAGTTATCTTTATGACACCACCACCACCCCTCTCACTCCACCAGCCTCGTTAGTCTTTCCTCATTAGGCACATAATAGGTCCACTATCTGGACTCATTCATTATACGCTGTAATCTTTAGGACTACCACTCAAACTTTGGATATCTGGTGCCAGCGCTCACAGGATAGATATCTAGTGACCACATGCTGGCGAAGAACTCTTAATCCCAGAATCATGAAACCTGACTGCACAAATAATAATAATAATGTGGAACTTAACAGTAAAGAATGCAGGTTAGTAGAAATATACAAGCGTCTCAGGTTATTGAGCACCGGGCATTGCCCAGGCTGGTGCTGATGGCTACATCACAGTATGATCTCTCCTAGAGCATCAGATGACGTTCCTTATCCGAAGAACCTAAAATGAACGCTATTCGAGCACTAGATATCTTAAAGGTGCCCCGCCCCTACTCTGCACTCGGGGCGCGGATGGTAGGGTAGGTTCGTCAGGACACCGGACAGGTGTTTCCTGACGCGCGGATGGATTGGTCAAGCACCGCCTTCATGCAGCCTTGTGCCGCTTCAGGCTTGACTACGACCTGCTCAAGCAGTCTTATGCCGCTTCAGGCTTGAGTACAACCTGCTCATGCAGTCTTGTGCCGCTTCAGGCTTGAGTACGACCTGACCTTCCTTGCTGCACATGTTGAATCATGTCCACCATTTTGAAATTCGGCTCTGCTCTGGGGCATTCCGAACGTTTCCTGTTGAGAACCTCTATGTCGAATTAGGCAGGCTTTATGTGGATCTCCGCCGTCAGGCGCTGACCCTTCACTACGTGTTGCGGGATAGATATGAGCCTGGCAACCTAGTTCATGTTTCACTTTTAGCACAGAGGTAACCTGTCTGAAGGTCGAAAGAGGCTTCCAGTGCCCTTTAATGTTCGGATGTGGGCTGCCATCCTGGATTATGGCCTAGATGTGTTTACAGTCCGGGAGGCTGGGTTCTCTTCCTGCCCTCCTTGGATATTACCAGAAGTAAGTCTTTGTAGTCAGTGGATGTTGACTCCTAAGTGATGACTTTAGCTAACTCCTTGAGTATGACTATGTTCATGCTTCAAGGAACGAGAGCTTTATTGACTGGTCAATAAAGGCCTGTCAGTCTTTATTTCTGTTAACAAGCGAGTCCTTTGCATTGAGGAGTTCTACCCTATCCTCGCGACTCTCGTCCTAATGTGTAACGTAAGTAGGTAGTGGGTCATTGTCTACTCAGGTACCCAGAGACCCAATGTGCGTCTGTACACTGTGACCTCGAAGTTCGAGAAGTGGTTAACCTATATCCACAGCCAGCATGGAGGTATCTGTTGGGATCCTAGGTAATGAATGGACAATGCTGAGGCGAAGTCTGCTATATCTAACTCGTTCTGTAGCAGAATTCTCCCTCAGAGTGACTTCGTGGGTTACATATAGCAACATGTCCCTGGGAAGTGGAAAGCCTGACGAGTGTCTGGCACTACTTTATCGTAGGATCATTTATAGAACCATTCTTTGTAGTGATAATGGAGCATATACACATCATAGTTACGTGCTTGGTGGTGCTCCAGCTCCTCTCTGTGTAGCTGGCAGCTTGCCACTGATTGTGGTGCATATTTCAACTTCTTGGCCCAGCCTGCGTTAGGTTAAGTAAGATTTGTCAGGAAAACAGGTTAAGTGTTTTTTTTAGCGCGGGTCTCAGTCAAATGATGACCCGCCACTGGAGCTTTTGGTCATCTGACCGATGCCTTTCGCTGGCTTACCGGTCCACCCCTTCGAAAATGAAGGTTATAATTATAACCATAGTATTACTGTACCCAGCCTGCTTCTTCTTGATTCGGCGGTACTCTTCCGGCCCCGGTCTTTTCCAGACGGTGACCCGGCCTTGGCTCCGTCGTGGGAGTGTCTTGAGGCCTATGCGGGGCAGTGGTCAACTTTTAAGAATTGTTTTTACTGTTTTTTCACTGGTGACTTTTTTGTATGAAGCGGTATTTTATTTATTATTAATTATTTATTTTTTGCATTGTTGGTATGACTGGATTTTTAAAAGGTTTTAATTTGTATTTATAATTATTTGTGTGGGCACCCAACTAACATACAAATATATAAATATACAAACATATATAAATACAATATTTTCCCAAACATACTTAAACCAGCAGTTGTTCAGCTAATCCACAAAATTGGAGGCCTAACATAAATAAGAAACTAACAGGCTAATTTATAACTTATTTCTAGAAAAAAATGGATTTTTAATGGTACTCTTTAATAATTTAAGCAAAGCTGTTGAAACAGTAGACCACAACATCTTGGTGCCTAAATTAGAACATTACGGAAACATTGGCCATACTCTCGTACACATATGGACACCAACATGTGACCATTAATGCTATACTCTACACACTCGACTTATCCATGACTGGGGCGCCACAACCCAGCGTCATAGGCCTTCTGCTATTTCTCATCTACTTCATTAACTCGCCTAATGCCTCTTAGAAACTTAAACCAACTCTGTTTGCAGATGATACAAACTTCACCACCTCATATACAAGTCAGGTTATCAGCAACACTGTTAATGAGCTCGTGAAGAGCTCTACCTGGCTACCAACCACTCGTGAAGAGCTCTACTTGGCTACCAACCACTCGTGAAGAGCTCTACTTGGCTACCAACCACTCGTGAAGAGCTCTACTTGGCTACCAACCACTCGTGAAGAGCTCTATTTGGCTACCAACCACTCGTGAAGAGCTCTATTTGGCTACCAACCACTCGTGAAGAGCTCTACTTGGCTACCAACCACTCGTGAAGAGCTCTACTTGGCTACCAACCACTCGTGAAGAGCTCTACTTGGCTACCAACCACTCGTGAAGAGCTCTACTTGGCTACCAACCACTCGTGAAGAGCTCTACTTGGCTACTAACCACTCGTGAAGACCTCTACTTGGCTACCAACCACTCGTGAAGAGCTCTATTTGGCTACCAACCACTCGTGAAGAGCTCTACTTGGCTACCAACCACTCGTGAAGAGCTCTACTTGGCTACCAACCACTCGTGAAGAGCTCTATTTGGCTACCAACCACTCGTGAAGAGCTCTACTTGGCTACCAACCACTCGTGAAGAGCTCTACTTGGCTACTAACCACTCGTGAAAGCTCTACTTGGCTACTAACCACAGCTCTCACTCTGACAACACCTGCTGCACACAGCTCTCACTCGGTACTGACAACACCTGCTTCACACAGCTCTCACTCGGTACTGACAACACCTGCTTCACACAGCTCTCACTCGGTACTGACAACACCTGCTTCACACTGTTTGGGAATAAAGCTGAAAATATTCAGTTAAACATAATGGTAGATAATACAATGAAAGACGAGGGAAATTTCTTAGTTATAAACCTTGAGACCAACGTAGCATTCAACATTTACGTCCAGCACATATCTAAGAAAATTTCTTGCCCTCCCAGTGCTGAGAGGCTCTTGATTCAAGGATCTGTACATCACTTCCCCATTCTTGGATCGAATCTAAGTGTGCCTTAGATTTCCGCAGGCGCTGTATGACCTTACCAGTTTAGCGCTCCCCATGAATGCACTATTACTACTACTTCTATCAATAATAATAATAATAATGTAAGACATTTTCTAAAACAGTGAACGTTCTTTGAAAAATTCGTCAGTATGTATACTTTAAACAACATTATTCACTCTGTATCAACCTCTAAACTACTTTTACCCCACTACGGAATATATACCAGACGAGATGTAACACAAAATTATCTAAAAACCTTATAACTCCCCCCCCCCCACAAAAAAAACCTGCTGCTAGAATGATCACTCAGTCATGTTGACGACACTATACACTCCAACCAACATGTTGAACATTATCAACATTAGACACACTTACCACTATGCAAACTATGTATAGAGGACGCTCAGTACAAATAATAACCCAGTATTAAAAGGTTTCTTGGAGAGCTGCATTAGAATGCATAGACGCAATACAAGAAACAAATATCTTTTTGATAAGCCATGTATTGAACTCACTCTGAGTAGCAACTCTGTGTAAATAAAAGTCAAGGAAATACAAAACTGTATCGGAAGATTCTCTGTCTATCTGATAATTGCTTCTAAAATACCGTTAAAAAATCTGAATTGATGTAAATTTCCGTAGATCAATCGTGTTAGATATATCTAATGCGACTTACTTGTTCAAATATATCTACTGCAACTTGCTTGTTTAGATATATCTACTGCAACTTGCTTGTTTAGATATATCTACTGCAACTTGCTTGTTTAGATATATCTACTGCAACTTGCTTGTTCAGGTATATCTACTGCAACTTGCTTGTTTAGATATATCTACTGCAACTTGCTTGTTCAGGTATATCTACTACAACTTGCTTGTTTAGATATATCTACTGCAACTTGCTTGTTCAGGTATATCTACTACAACTTGCTTGTTTAGATATATCTACTGCAACTTGCTTGTTCAGGTATATCTACTGCAACTTGCTTGTTCAGGTATATCTACTACAACTTGCTTGTTTAGATATATCTACTGCAACTTGCTTGTTCAGGTATATCTACAACAACTTGCTTGTTTAGATATATCTACTGCAATTTGCTTGTTCATATATATCTACTGCAACTTGCTTGTTTAGATATATCTACTGCAACTTGCTTGTTTAGATATATCTACTGCAACTTGCTTGTTCAGGTATATCTACTGCAACTTGCTTGTTTAGATATATCTACTACAACTTGCTTGTTCAGGTATATCTACTGCAACTTGCTTGTTTAGATATATCTACTGCAACTTGCTTGTTCAGATATATCTACTACAACTTGCTTGTTTAGATATATCTACTGCAACTTGCTTCTTTAGATATATCTACTGCAACTTGCTTGATTAGATATATCTACTGCAACTTGCTTGTTCAGGTATATCTACTACAACTTGCTTATTTAGATATATCTACTGCAACTTGCTTCTTTAGATATATCTACTGCAACTTGCTTGTTTAGATATATCTACTGCAACTTGCTTGTTCAGGTATATCTACTGCAACTTGCTTGTTTAGATATATTTACTGCAACTTGCTTGTTTAGATATATCTACTGCAACTTGCTTGTTCAGGTATATCTACTGCAACTTGCTTGTTTAGATATATCTACTGCAACTTGCTTGTTCAGGTATATCTACTGCAACTTGCTTGTTCAGGTATATCTACTGCAACTTGCTTGTTCAGGTATATCTAATAGAACTTGTTTGTTCCAACGTAAGTGTTCATAATCTTACACTTATTATCATTATTTTCACCCCCTCCTAATAATTATTATATCTAAAATTATCAATATATTTTTTTGTATTAGTCTGTATTCGTACTACTATTACTAATATACAGATGGAAATAAAAGGTATAAAATACCGACACGATAGAAAAATTAAATTTTCTTCTAATATACAGAGTTGTGTTATTCAAAATATTCATTACATTTAATAATCTTGTCCTGAGACAACTTAATTATTTTAAAATTAGATAAGCCTGAGAATGGTACTGCTGCAAGAGTAAGCCTGAGAATGGTGCTGCTGCAAGAGTAAGCCTGAGAATGGTGCTGCTGCAAGAGTAAGCCTGAGAATGGTGCGCTGCAAGAGTAAGCCTGAGAATGGACTGCTGCAAGAGTAAGCCTGAGAATGGCTGCAAGAGTAAGCCTGGAATGGTCTGCTGCAGAGTAAGCCTGAGAATGGTTTGAAGGTAAGCCAGAAGGTATGCTGCGAGAATGTGGAAGAGTGCAGAGCCTGAGAATGGACTGCTGCAAAAGAGTAAGCCTAGAAGGTAGCTGAGATAAGCCTGAGAATGGTGCTGAGAGAAGCTGGATGAACGCAGTAAGCCTGAGAATGGTACTGCTGCAAGAGTAAGCCTGAGAATGGACGCTGCAAGTGTAACCTGAGTATGCGCAGAGAAGCCTGAGATGGGCGCTGAATAAACAAGAGTAAGCCTGAGAATGGTCTGCTGCAAGAGTAAGCCGAGAAGGTCTGCTGCAAAGTAAGCCTGAGAATGGTCTGCTGCAAGATAAGCCTGAGAATGGTCTGCTGCAAGAGTAAGCCTGAGAATGGTCTGCTGCAAGAGTAAGCCTGGAATGGTACTGCTAAGAGTAAGCCTGAAATGGTCTGCTGAAGAGTAAGCCTGAGAATGGTCTGCTGCAAGAGTAAGCCTGAGAATGGTCTCTGCAAGAGTAAGCCTGAGAATGGTGCTGCTGCAAGTAACCGAGAATGGTACGCTGCAGAGTAAGCCTGAGAATGGTGCTGCAAGTAAGCCTGAGAATGGTGCTGCAAGAGTAAGCCTGAGAATGGTCTGCTGCAGAGTAAGCCTGGAAGTACGCTGCAAGAGTAAGCCTGAAATGTGCTGCTGCAGGTAAGCCTGAGAATGGCTGCTGCAGAGGTCTGGAAGGCTCTGCAAGGTAAGCCTGAAATGGTCTGCTGAAGGTAAGCCTGGAAGGTACTGCTGCAGAGTAAGCCTGAGAATGGTATGCTGCAGAGTAAGCCTAGAATGGTACTGCTGCAAGTAAGCCTGAGAATGTACTGCGCAAGAGTAAGCCTGAGAATGGTCTGCTGCAGAGTAAGCCTGGATGTGTGCTGCAATAAGCCGAGAATGTCTGCTGCAGAGTAAGCCTGAATGCTGCTGCAAGAGTAAGCTGAGAATGGTGCTGCAAGGTAAGCTGGATGGACTGCTGCAGAGTAAGCCTGGAAGGTACTGCGCAAGAGTAAGCCTGAGAATGGTCTGCTGCAAGAGAAGCCGGAATGGTCTGCTGCAGAGAACCGAGAATGGTCTGCTAGAGTAAGCCTGAGAATGGTACTGCTGCAAGAGTAAGCCTGAGAATGTGCTCAGGTAACCTGAGATGGTACTGCTGCAAGAGTAAGCCTGAAATGTCTGCTGCAGAGTAAGCCTGAGAATGTCTGCGCAAGAGTAAGCCTGGAAGGTCTGCTGCAAGTAAGCCAGAATGTCGCTGCAAGAGTAGCGAGAATGGTCTGCTGCAGAGTAAGCTGGAAGGTCTGCTGCAGGTAAGCCTGAGAATGGTACTGCTGCAGAGTAAGCTGAGAATGGTACTGTGCAGAGTAAGCCTGAGAATGGTACTGCTGCAAGAGTACCAGTGACTGCGAGGCCGGAATGTCTGCAGGAAGCCGAGATGGTCTGCTGCAGGTCCGAAATGCTGCAGGAAGCGAGTGGTTGCTGCAAGGTAAGCCTGAAATGTCTGCTGCAAAGTAAGCCGAGAAGTGCTGCAGGCCTGAGAATGGACTGCGCAGAGAAGCCTAGAATGTGCCAGGTAAGCCTGAGAATCCCAAGAGTAAGCAGAATGGTCGCTGCAGGTGCCAGAATGGACCTGCAGAGAACCGAGAATGGCTGCAGGTAAGCGAATGGTCTTGCAGGTAAGCCTGAGATTCTGCTGCAAGAGTAAGCCGAAGCTGCAGTCCGAAGACGCAAGGCCAGTGCGAGTAAGCCTGAGAATGGTGCTGCTGCAAGAGTAAGCCTGAGAATGGTCTGCTGCAAGAGATAAGCCTGAGAATGGTCTGCTGCAAGAGTAAGCCTGAGAATGGTACTGCTGCAAGAGTAAGCCTGAGAATGGTACTGCTGCAAGAGTAAGCCTGGGAAGGGTACTGCTGCAAGAGTAAGCCTGAGAATGGTGCTGCTGCAAGAGTAAGCCTGAGAATGGTACTGCTGCAAGAGTAAGCCTGAGAATGGTGCTGCTGCAAGAGTAAGCCTGAGAATGGTGCTGCTGCAAGAGTAAGCCTGAGAATGGTACTGCTGCAAGAGTAAGCCTGAGAATGGTGCTGCTGCAAGAGTAAGCCTGAGAATGGTACTGCTGCAAGAGTAAGCCTGAGAATGGTACTGCTGCAAGAGTAAGCCTGAGAATGGTACTGCTGCAAGAGTAAGCCTGAGAATGTACTGCTGCAAGAGTAAGCCTGAGAATGGTGCTGCTGCAAGAGTAAGCCTGAGAATGGTACTGCTGCAAGAGTAAGCCTGAGAATGGTACTGCTGCAAGAGTAAGCCTGAGAATGGTACTGCTGCAAGAGTAAGCCTGAGAATGGTACTGCTGCAAGAGTAAGCCTGAGAATGGTACTGCTGCAAGAGTAAGCCTGAGAATGGTACTGCTGCAAGAGTAAGCCTGAGAATGGTACTGCTGCAAGAGTAAGCCTGAGAATGGTACTGCTGCAAGAGTAAGCCTGAGAATGGTGCTGCTGCAAGAGTAAGCCTGAGAATGGTACTGCTGCAAGAGTAAGCCTGAGAATGGTACTGCTGCAAGAGTAAGCCTGGAATGGTCTGCTGCAAGAGTAAGCCTGGAGAAGGTACTGCTGCAAGAGTAAGCCTGAGAAGGGTGCTGCTGCAAGAGTAAGCCTGAGAATGGTGCTGCTGCAAGAGTAAGCCTGAGAATGGTACTGCTGCAAGAGTAAGCCTGAGAATGGTACTGCTGCAAGAGTAAGCTGAGATGGTCTGCTGCAAGAGTAAGCCTGAGACTGGTACTGCTGCAAGAGTAAGCCTGAGGCTTATCCCATTCACAGCATCAATCTGCTGTGACTTAAGAGTACCATACAGTGAATTTCCTCCTTCAATAAAGTTAGTGAGATATTTCTCGTCTCACCTCAAACATTCTGCGCCTTGCCTGACGTTTTCTTGTCATGTGGTATGGTTTGTCATGTAATCCTCAGTTTAAAGTCAATTTTGTTTGGGCCTATCAATAATTCTTGGCTGCTGCTCTCTTCACTTTCATTTGTGCTAATAAACGACCCGTCTTCTTAATCACAGTCACCATTTCACTGTTGTAAAGAGAGTCACATGGGAGAGTGATGAAGGCATCTTAAACACTTGAAAATATCACATAGTTCCGTGTGTCATGCTCAGTGGCTCCAGGTTCCCTGTCGTGCGCACAAGGTTTTTTGTTGCCTTTAGCTTATGTTTATATATTTTTTTTTCCGTTATGTGATATTTAATAATTGGTTATTTTTATGGCTGGAGGACAACCTAACTTAACCTTACCTAACCTAACTTAGCCTGACTTAACCTAACCTAACGTAACATAACTTAACTAACCTAACTTAACCTTATCTAACCTAACTTAACCTTACCTAACCTAACTTAACCTTACCTAACCTAACTTAATCTAACGTAACATAACTTAACCTAACCTAACTTAACCTTACCTAACTTAGCCTTACCTAACCTAACTTAACCTAACCTAACTTAACCTAACTTAACTTTACCTTACCTAACCTAACTTAACCTAACCTAACTTAACCTTACTTAACTTTACCTTACCTAACCTAACTTAACCTAACCTAACTTAATCTTACCTAACCTAACTTTCCTTAACCTAACATAACTCAACCTAACCTAACCTAACTTAACATTACCTAACTGTTGAAATGTTGAGGACTGTTGAAGTGTTGGGGACTGCTGAAGTGTTGGGGACTGCTGAAGTGTTGGGGACTGCTGAAGTGTTGGGGACTGCTGAAGTGTTGGGGACTGCTGAAGTGTTGGGGACTGTTGAAGTGTTGGGGACTGCTGAAGTGTTGGGGACTGCTGAAGTGTTGGGGACTGCTGAAGTGTTGGGGACTGCTGAAGTGTTGGGGACTGTTGAAGTGTTGGGGACAGAAGAATTTTGGGTATTGTTGAAGAGAGTTGGGGACTATTGAAAAATTGGGGACTGTTGAGTTCTTGTTCTAAGGAATAGGAACAATCCTTCCCTCAGACTGCCCAACATCTGAACGGCCCATACACTTTTAGCGCTTCCCGGGAATTTCACACAATAACAATTATTCAAGAGCAGCGGGAACAAAAAAGGTGTATAAAATGTTGAGTTTGTGGAGAATGTTGGGAAATGTGAGGCATGTTGTGAGGGTGTGGAGGAGGTCATGTTGTGAGGGTGTGGAGGAGGTCATGTTGTGAGGGTGTGGAGGAGGTCATGTTGTGAGGGTGTGGAGGAGGTCATGTTGTGAGGGTGTGGAGGAGGTCATGTTGTGAGGGTGTGGAGGAGGTCTTTGTTGAGCACATAAAAGAGGTATTGTTAGTGATACTCAGGGAAGTAATGCGGAAGGTGCGTGTCAAGATTTACTCTTGTAGTGAGAGTGAGAGAGAATTACAGCTCTTAGCTTGTAAATAAAGTTAGGAACACTGAGCCTTATCTTGTAAAACCCTGAGTAAAAGAGAGAGAGAGAGAGATTTCTTTCGTTAGAAAATACTGAGGTTCCACTGGATGGTTTCACAATTTCTATGGTTAGAGGCTGGTTGCGGTTTTAGGAAAACATTGACTTACATATTCTGAGGAAATCTCTTTAGTATTCAAAGCATATCGGGCAGTCAGCGAGGGAGAGGGTGTTGGGGAGAAGGTGTTAGTGAGATAGGGAGAGGGTGTTAGTGAGATAGGGAGAGGGTGTTAGTGAGATAGGGAGAGGGTGTTAGTGAGATAGGGAGAGGGTGTTAGTGAGATAGGGAGAGGGTGTTAGTGAGATAGGGAGAGGGTGTTAGTGAGATAGGGAGAGGGTGTTAGTGAGATAGGGAGAGGGTGTTAGTAAGATAGGGAGAGGGTGTTAGTAAGATAGGGAGAGGGTGTTAGTGAGATAGGGAGAGGGTGTTAGTGAGATAGGGAGAGGGTGTTAGTGAGATAGGGAGAGGGTGTTAGTGAGATAGGGAGAGGGTGTTAGTGAGATAGGGAGAGGGTGTTAGTGAGATAGGGAGAGGGTGTTAGTAAGATAGGGAGAGGGTGTTAGTAAGATAGGGAGAGGGTGTTAGTGAGATAGGGAGAGGTGTTAGTGAGATAGGGAGAGGGTGTTAGTGAGATAGGGAGAGGGTGTTAGTGAGATAGGGAGAAGGTGTTAGTGAGATAGGGAGAGGGTGTTAGTGAGATAGGGAGAGGGTGTTAGTGAGATAGGGAGAGGGTGTTAGTGAGATAGGGAGAAGGTGTTAGTGAGATAGGAGAGGGTGTTAGTGAGATAGGGAGAGGGTGTTAGTGAGATAGGGAGAGGGTGTTAGTGAGATAGGGAGAGGGTGTTAGTGAGATAGGGAGAGGTGTTAGTGAGATAGGGAGAGGGTGTTAGTGAGATAGGGAGAGGGTGTTAGTGAGATAGGGAGAGGGTGTTAGTGAGATAGGGAGAGGGTGTTAGTGAGATAGGGAGAGGGTGTTAGTGAGATAGGGAGAGGGTGTTAGTGAGATAGGGAGAGGGTGTTAGTGAGATAGGGAGAGGGTGTTAGTGAGATAGGGAGAGGGTGTTAGTGAGATAGGGAGAGTGATGAGAGATCATATGAGTTATGTTCCCCTCGTATCTCCTCCGCTGGAGAGATTTAAATAATACGTTTCCCTCTAACTACCACCACAAAATCCTCAACAAGAACAAGAACACTTCAACAGGTTCCCCAAAAACTTGTAGGCGAGGCCTATATTTTGTGAACGTCAATCATGTCTACCGCCCTTTACGCCCAAGGAGGCAAAATGAAGACAACAAATGATAATGAAACTATGCATGTGCAGGCAACCATGTACACACAAACAAGACTAAAAAATAGGTCAGTTGATTGACTACTTCAACTGACCAATTGCGTATGTGACGAAATGAAGGTAACTATGATACACAGCTTCAGGTGTTGCCCGGTATACATGAATGTCAGAACTCGTCGTGGCCACCATTCTACTGGTATTTCAAACTAAACATCTGTGTTCCGGCCTCAAGAACTTGAAAACACAACCTTGTGCAACCACTTATGTTAAAGTTTTTATGAAACATTCTATATGTCAACCACTGCTGCTTGGGAAAAATAATAGAAAAAAGGAAAGTAAATCATAGATGCTTTTGTGGGTATTTTATCAATTACTTGGGCCAGTATTAGCTAAATGTATGTCATTATGTACGATTTGGGTCTTTAAAACTTTCTTTAACCTTGGTTTGTGTACTTAATTAAAGACTATAGACTGGTTCTGCCCACACTCTAAGACTTCCTCTTCCGCTACTCTTCCTGAACACTTTCGTGCTCCACTCTACATCTCTTAAATATCAAGGTCACTATCTCGCCATCTGTCTGACCCTTCTAGTTGATAGGACTCGTGCTAATTCACCCCCAGGCAGCTACCACACTGACACCCAATATTATTATCATATCCACAGAAACCGCTAAACCCGCTTTACGTGAACAAGGTGTTTGTTGATGGTATGAGGGAGCACCGCCCCCGCGGCCCAGTGTCTCATCCAGCGTCAGAAACATTTAAAAAAGGGAAAGTAAAGCCGAACATATACTGAATACAAGTAGATCTTAGGTGTTAATGAGAAAGAAGAGAGCAGCAGTCCTGCATGAACCCTTGAAGCTGCGTTCCTTGATGCCGGTGAGGGGTTCTTGATGCACTGTGTTGTGTATGTCCTACCTTTTGTGTACACTGCTGAGTGTCACTGTGCTGGGGGCACTGTCCTGAAGGCCACTGTGCTGAGGGCACTGTCCTGAGGGCCACTGTGCTGAGTGGTGATGAAAGGTGTGGTTGTTCCAGTGAACACCTGGGTGGTACAGGCAAGGTTACACAACACACTGCTGGTGTGCAAGTGATGAACACATGTGTGGAGAAAATTTTCTCCAACTCCGAGGGGTATGGACGCTTCCCTGGGGACAGTGACGCCCCTGGAGCAGCAACCCCTCGGGAAGTTAAGAGATAAGACCCCTCTCACTACTCCATCACAGTGGGAGGAGTAGCGAGAGGGGGTCTCATCTCCCGTCGAGGGGTCGCTGCCCCAGGGGGACGCCCATCCCCTTGGGAGTTGGAGAAAAATGTTCTCCACAACCTGGTTGGTACAGGCAAGGTTACACAACATACAATCAACTTGACTTCTTTGTGTAGTATACAAAATGTGGTTCACACGCACAAACATTTCAGGCAGACTACAGACTACCAAAGATTAGACACAGGTTATTGAGAGGTAAATCTTAATTATGTATTATTTCAAAGGAGAGGTACCAAAACAATATTAACAATTAGTATAATTTACAATAATGCTTACAAGACTGGACATAGGTTATTGAGTGGTAAAATCTGAATTGTGTTGATATTTAAGTTACGAGCACCTGGGTGGTACCTGCAAGGTTACCGGGTACACTGGTGGTGTTCAGGTGAACACCACTGTAGTTCAGACAAGGTTACAGGACACACTGCTCGTGTTTACCTTTGTAACACTCAAAAGTTCACCACAATGCACTGGTTTATTTACAGCTGTAAGCATAAAAAGTTGTTGCCCTAATTATACACTGCTATCATTACCATTATTCTGTTATCATTACCATTATTCTGTTATCATTACCACTATTCTATCTGCTATCATTACCACTATTCTATCTGCTATCATTACCACTATTCTATCTGCTATCATTACCACTATTCTATCTGCTATCATTACCACTATTCTATCTGCTATCATTACCACTATTCTATCTGCTATCATTACCACTATTCTATCTGCTATCATTACCATTATTCTGTTATCATTACTATGATTCTGTTATCATTACTATTATTATGTTATCATTATTATTCTGCTATCATTACCAGTATTCTGTTATCATTACTATTATTCTGTTATCATTACTATTATTATGTTATCATTACTATTATTATGTTATCATTACTATTATTCTGCTATCATTACTATTATTATGTTATCATTACTATTATTCTGTTATCATTACTATTATTCTGTTATCATTACTTATTCTGCTATCATTACCAACCTGCCATTATCATTACTCACTGGTTGGTATCACGACCAATTTCTGATTAAATTCCAGACATAATCAGCCATTCTTACAGTTTTTTCTATCTCTCCTCAAATGTCAATTTCAAAAACTTCCTTTCTAAGCTTTTAGCTTTGAAAGGAAGTTTTTGAAATTGACATTTGGGAGACTACAAGTTCCTAATATTTATACTTAATCTGCAAATTTTACAAAATAACTTTTAAAATATTTAATTCATGCAAGACCCCAAACTTGTCATTCTCCTCCACGAAAGTCCCTGATCAGTCAGGCTGTGGGTGCCTCCGTTGGGTTACGAGGTGCTTGCTACGACAGCCTGGTTGATGTCTGGATGATGATCATCTTTCCCCGAGTAAATTATTAAGAAATTAATTTTTTTTAGCACAAAATTATAAAACAATCTTCACAAATCACAGAAATTTTTGTGTAGATTTAAAAAAAATAGCTATATCAATGGTTATTTTATTTTATATGGACACAAGAATCAGCACAATTCTCATCGTTACATTACAAACTTCAATCAGAAATTTCGCCATAAAATCCATCACAAACTTTATCATCACAAATTGAACTGAAAAGATCACGAGCATTATTGTAAATCTTATCAAATTAAACTTAAAACTACAATAAAACTCATACGAATATTTGAATCACTATTAACGGCATAAACATGATCGCGAAGATGAGGGTAGCCTACCACACCACCGCCTCTCACTCTTACCATAATATACAACAACAAAATAATAAGACATTACAAGATCCACAGTCAAACACTCACTAGTTTCATTACAAACTTCAACTTCACTCACACACCTGACAAACCTTGTCAGGTGAATTCAACACGTGTGTCATAAAGTTTGTTGGTGTTTCCTCACTCAGGGAATCAGATGTGATCCTGTAAATTGTGTGGTGCTTCCATTTCCTTGGATCAAGATCCCTTCACCGGTATCAAGGCACCGATTGAAAGTATTATGTAGATCAGAAATTATATATTGCCATGCAGGTCACTTAGTGACAGCGAGAGTCGTTGTCTTCGTGAGTACTCGTGGTTGCTAGGGTTGAGTCTCAGCTCCTGGCCCAGAGTGATGTGCAGGTGGGAACTTGTCTTGGTTGCTGGGGTCGAGTCTCAGCTCCTGGCCCAATGTTGAGGGGTGTGGGATCTTGTCCTTGGTCTGAGGTCGAGTTCACGGGATCAGGCACCATGAAGGGTGGGATCCTATCTAGGATCAGTATAATTGCATCGGCCAGAGTGATAAAGGCGTAGTCCTGTACTTGGTTGCTGGTTGATCTCAGCTCCTGGCCCAGAGTGATCGGGGTGGGATCCTGTCTTGGTTGCTGGTATCGAATCTCAGCTCCTGAACCAGAGTGATAGGGGTGTGGGATCTTGTCCAATGTACGTGAGTGTGAAAGGATAAACGTGTATAGGTCACTAAGCGCGGGGACTGACCTATCTTCGGATCCAGCAAGATTGAGGCAGACGATAACCTAGCAGCCAGAATTTCTGACCTACAGTCTAGAATCAAAGGCTCTGGGTTTTTAATATAAAAGTGACAAATACTGTGGTTAATCGAGTGGCGGAGGCTCGATGTTCCATTACTGAAGGTCCTGGAGAACAGCAGCTATATTAAGTGTTGGATAAATGGAAAAGTGTTAGGAATGAGAGACATGACGAGGGAAAAAGTATGACATGTAGAGCTGGTTGTGCCATAATACAGTTTTAGTAACGTGTGATATGTGCCCAAAAGTAAGATAAACGAAGAGAAAAAAGAGTAACGCACATAGTGAACTAGCAATAGAGACTAGTATGAGAGAGATAATGAGATAAGTGATAGATATAAAGTAGTGATTTGAAGAATATACAGCACACGTGCTAGGCATGTGTGGTGCACTCTACACTGTTCAACTAATATTACCTATTAAAGCAACCTTGTCTATTAATTCAAAATAAAATGTAAACTGTATGATGAACACGGCATTAATATTTCCTGGTCAGACGGTAACTAACAATGTTTATCAAACTTCCAAGAACCCCGCTAACAAAACATCTTGATGCACCTCACAAAACATCTTGATGCACCTCACAAAACATCTTGATGCACCTCACAAAACATCTTGATGCACCTCACAAAACATCTTGATGTACCTCACAAAACATCTTGATGCACCTCACAAAACATCTTGATGCACCTCACAAAACATCTTGATGCACCTCACAAAACATCTTGATGTACCTAACAAAACATCTTGATGTACCTCACAAAACATCTTGATGCACCTCACAAAACATCTTGATGTACCTCACAAAACATCTTGATGCACCTCACAAAACATCTTGATGCACCTCACAAAACATCTTGATGCACCTCACAAAACATCTTGATGCACCTCACAAAACATCTTGATGCACTTCACAAAACATCTTGATGCACCTCACAAAACATCTTGATGCACCTCACAAAACATCTTGATGCACCTCACAAAACATCTTGATGCACCTCACAAAACATCTTGATGCACCTCACAAAACATCTTGATGTACCTCACAAAACATCTTGATGCACCTCACAAAACATCTTGATGTACCTCACAAAACATCTTGATGCACCTCACAAAACATCTTGATGTACCTCACAAAACAACTTGATGCACCTCACAAAACATCTTGATGCACCTCACAAAACATCTTGATGCACCTCACAAAACATCTTGATGTACCTCACAAAACATCTTGATGCACCTCACAAAACATCTTGATGTACCTCACAAAACATCTTGATGCACCTCACAAAACATCTTGATGTACCTCACAAAACAACTTGATGCACTTCACAAAACATCTTGATGCGCCTCACAAAACAACAATCTTTAGAGAATCACAGAGTTCAGGTTCTGGTTATTATCGTTGATATTGCTGACACTTTACACCAACATAATGTGACAACCCGGCCGATTTCATCGTCGTCATTCAGAGAATATATAAAGTTTGATGACATCGGCGCACTTTCAACTGCACGATGAAACTTAAAGTTCCTAAACCTGTACTCCCTAGAACGCAGGCGGGAGAGATACATGATGATATACACTTGGAAAATCCTAGAGGGATTAGTACCAAACTTGCACACGAGAGTCACTCCCTGTGAAAGCAAAAGACTCGGCAGACGATGTAACATCCCCCCAATGAAAAGCAGGGGTGCCACTAGCACGATAAGAGACAACACAATAAGTGTCAGGAGCCCAAGACTGTTCAACTGCCTCCCAGCATACATAAGGGGGATTACCAATAGATCCCTGGCTGTCTTCAAGCAGGCACTGGACAGGCACCTAAAGTCGGTACCTGACCAGCCGGGCTGTGGCTCGTACGTTGGACTGCGTGCGGCCAGCAGTAACAGCCTGGTTGATCAGGCCCTGATCCACCATGAGGCCTGGTCACAGACCGGGCCGCGGGGGCGTTGACCCCCGGAAGTCTCTCCAGGTAAACTATCTTTATCAAGTCTTTCCGTAAATATTTTCCCCAGGATACGTTAAGAGATAACGTAGTGAATGTGTGTTTGAACCCGCTATTCACACCACAACAAAGCCTCGTCACAATAGAAACTGGATTACGTTCGTTTTCTCCTTGAAAATTACATTTATCATTGTTTGTATAGCTGTCTACCCGTGATATAAAGTTTCATATGCAAAAGAAAAAAAAACACCGAGCAGAATTCAATATTGTATAAAACGCTGCCCAATTATAAATGTCACTCTCAAATGATTTATAATTGTCTTCAAAATACAAAGGATGGCGGCAGCGTTCAGCTTGATTTCCTGCCAATAATACTGGACTTGACACTCTCACCTAGTGGTTAACTCACTTTCCAACACCACCAACTTTAACCCATCACCATTATCCAGGACTGGATTATCCATTAGGCACAGTACCTAAGGAATATAAAACTTAAGGACCTACGAAAAGATGTAGGGTTAGTTTATATTGGCAACATAAGTGACTGGTTTTGATAGTGGTAGTTGCTATTATAGTATTGTTGGCAGTGGTGATAGTGGACTGAGGATAGTAGAGCTGGACTGAGGTATAGTATTTGTAGGCCCTTGGTCTACTCTAATTAATTTTTTTTTTTACAGTAATTCAGTCAACGCAGCTATTATATATATATATATATATATATATATATATATATATATATATATATATATATATATATATACACACACACACATACACAATACCTCAGTCCAGCTCTACTATCCTCAGTCCACTATCACCACTGCCAACAATACTGTAATAGCAACTACCACTATCAAAACCAGTCACTTATGTTGCCAATATAAACTAATCTTTCTCACTGAACTAAATATGCAGTACATTTAACTACATTTTAAGTTATAAGTAAAATATTTCGATGATTTTGTCGTGACTTTAAAGCCAATGTTATAACTACCAACATCGCTGCTAACAACTGTTAACATCAGTGCCAACAACTGTTAACATCAGTGCCAACAACTGTTAACATCAGTGCCAACAACTGTTAACATCAGTGCCAACACTATGCCATTTTCATAACATCTGATTTATAAATAACGAAATATGGAAGACCTGCCTATATGTTAATTATCTTTACGATATCCGTAAAGGTATCAACATCTCATCTTAGGTTTCACTACGATGTAGAGATCTTTTGTTGTTTAAATGTGGGGTAAACTTAGCTAGAGTAAACCAGCGGAAACTTAACCACTGGACGGGCAATTAAGACCCGTGGAACGAGACATTGTTGTTTCCTGACGCACAAACCACCACCAAGACCTGTCTTCCTACCTCTGTAATAGTGACACCAGAGCTCGCTTATGGAAAGACATGAGCTTCTTGACTTAGGTCGTCATGGCTTTAGAACAGGAAGGTAATCTCTCTGCCATATTGATAAAAACCATGAGGGCGAAACGTCCTAAGTAAGAGAGCTTGAAATTCCACTTGTGTCTATTTTACTAACCATTAAATCACTTTTTTCAAAGTAACAGAGGCATTGGAAGATAATCAAAATGCAGATATTATAAAGGCAATTGGTAAATGTGACCATTGCATTATAGATTATAAAAATGTCTAAAAAAATGTACATACTCCCTTTGTAGAGCTAGAACGGCATGTCTACTTTAGGATGTACATGTTAAGCTTTCTTAACAAGATCTTCCTGACTTGACCTTCACAGCAACGATCGTTTAAAAACTATAGCCAGTAAAGGTGGAAAGTGAATATTCAAATTTACAACAAAGAGGTCACAGATGGTAATAATAATAATAAGCAATATAAAATCCAGTCTGGGTACAGTAAATAGTTTAGTTCCACAAGGCAATATCCTTGTATCTTTACTCTTTGTCATCCTCATATACCAGACAAAAACACAAACCACAACTTCCTTTCATCTTTTGCGGACTGTACCAAAATAAGTATGAAAGTTGCCTCGGTAAAAGTCAGTATAAAAAAAAGAAATCAACAAGGTCTTCCATTGGGCAACGAAAAACATGGTGTTCAACTATGACATTCTAACTGCTTTGATACGGAAAAAATGAAGAATCACAATAAGCAAGCGTACAGGAGGTAAAGCACAGCTGCTTTCATGGAGGGAAATATTTAGAAAATGTCTTGGTATATTAGTATTAGACAGCCTAGCCTTTAGAGAGCACAATAAGGCAAGTGCACCCAGGGTCAGGAACATGATTATAGTTGATCATCATAACATGTGAGACAACGGGATGTCACGCTACTGATGATAATCTTCAAAAGCTCCTGTGTTCTCTCATTTATTAAACTATGTCCTCACATCTTCAAAGGCAGGTGAGATATCCAAGCTAAAACATATGCTGATATTTTACTGCTCACACATAAGTAAACAATGTATTATGACCGCCTTCAAGATTTTTAAGTGTATTCTAGAACGAAGAGCTCCTTACGGTTGACAGTTGGACTAGATAAGAAAAGCTTTGATTTAGGTTCTCTGCATATGACTTTGTAGACCAATATACAGTTAAACGATGGTAGTAATGAAGACAAGTTTTAGGTACAGACTGGAGGTAAATTATGTGGATCTAACCTAAAATAATCCTAGAAACTCAAATAGTGTGACTTGACTAAGTTGACTTATTTCCATTTGTTACTAGTTGCAGTGATCAGGTATGTGTAAAAGCGGAAAGAAAATAAGTGGTAAAAATGGTATACATTTCTTTGTCACGCTAGTGACAATAAGTCATCCCTATAAATCTGAAAGAAATTCCTGGAGTTAGTCTTTGATTCCATCCCAACCATAATTTACATTCTCTTTTGGCCTTCCTTATTCCCTTTTTACCTTCTCTTTTAAACTGAATATATTGGTCAGTAAGATGACCCTCTCCCCTTCTGATTCAACTGTCTTTTTTTCACCTACGAGGTGTTTTAGTCCATTGTTCATCCATTTAGGATAATTTATCTTTGATCTAATATCTCAATTAGAATTTATGGAGTTTGGCCAGCTTGAACAGTGCTATAGAAGTCATATAGGTATTTTCACCACTATCCGGCCTCCCTCATCATAATCCCTAGTTAGGTAATCCATTAGGCACATATAATGTGCAGCGCGAAAATTGGGGACCTTGACTTAGTTATCGTTATTAAGGTAATTCCATGAGATATTGAAACTAAGTGATTTGCGATCGCTTTCTCCAAGTTCCTCATTAAGATCATTTATCAATCCCCTTTTTTTTGCCAGCACCAAGTCCCATTAAAACTACATTTTCATATCTAGATATCTTAGCAATTTTGTCCTATAGAAGTTTATCATCGTCACTAACTAGGTTTGGGGGTCTGTAGATCAAACCTAAAATGAGCTTTTCATGTCCGTCCTTTCCGCCTAACATCATTTCTGATACAATATTTTACATTTCCCCTGATATGCATAGCAATTCAGTTCCATTTCCTATAGACTCTATCACTGTGAAATTATTTATACCCCTGTGTGTGCATTCAGTAGTCATGTCCCCAGTTTTCAGAATGAACTAGGTACCAGTTATTGCAATAATATAAATGTTTCCTTTATATACAATTATTCTTATTTCGCCTCTTTTACTTTTTGTGCTCTAGCTGTTTGTATAGTGGATACGAAGGAAGTTTTTACCTTGCTGCTCTCATCTGTCTCTAATTGTTGACTAATTCCCTTGTATTTATCAGTAACTATTTTATGAGCTTTCCTGACATATTTTGGCCATTCTTGCTCTCTCTGTCCCTGGCACTACTGCTACCCCTTGTTTCTCGTGCATACGGTTTAAAGTTTTACACAATTTCGTAACGACTCCTTGGAACCGTTAATTAGCAATAACCAATATGAATTATTATTATGTGAGTAAATTACGTGCATGAGGTTTACAGGTATTACCTGATTTATTACGTGCAAGTAATTTGAATGAGATAAGTGTTACTTAAGTCACAGTAGGTCGCCGAACTGTAACTCCCTCGATGCCCACTTCTTCACCACTCACAAAAAATTAGACCTGACATTAAATTAATAACAATATTAAAACCAGCTACTCTGGTAAATTAAAATTGTGGATTATATATGATTAGGTTTGCTGGGTACACAAAAGAAATTCGTATTACCACTTATCATTTAATTACTGTAGATGGATCACACCACAACACCTGCCTGACACCTAGACCCTACATTGGTCAGCTAGAGATCAATTCTTCAACAGGGGACATTAACACGGGTTCCTATTACAAATTCTGGCTGAAACCCCCAATTTGGCTCTGAAGATGCCGAATTTTCCGCGACAACCAATGTTCACAAATTACAAATGGCGACCTCCCCGGCTGTTCCACATCCCCCCATGGCGTCCTCCCCGGCGTCAGTCCCCGCTGTTCCACATCCCCCCTCACTCGAAATTTCTCAAAGGGTCCAAATAGCATCACATTTTAATACGTAATTATTATTTTTTTCAAATTTAAACATGCTGAATTTAGGAAAATTAAAAATCTTCCACAACCAAATTACACAAAAGTTGCAGTATAATCTGGCAGCCAGTAAGACATACGAGTTATTTAATAAGGTAGAAACAATAAAATAAGAACGAGGGAATACTACAGCAGACCTACTGGTCCATGCTAGGTAAGTCAAACTCACACCCACTCATGTATCCTTCCAATCTATATTTAAGGTTACCCAATGTTCTTGCCTCAATGACAATACCTGGGAAATTTGTTCCACTCATCTACAGCTCTACTGCTAAAGCAGTACTTCCCCATATCCTTTCTAAATCTAAATATCTCCAACTTAAATCCACTGCTGCGAGTCTGTCTATAGATACTTCCAGCATTAAATTTCCAGCTGCATCAGTTCTATTTCAAATTATAGCCTTCAGGTGAAACAGTGCCTTCAGCCTATCTTAGTAGGAATGGTTTCTAATACATGGAATCTACTTTGTCATCCTTCTCTGTATATTTATACAAAGAAGGATGACAAAAATAATTCCATCCTAATTATGTCCTTTCTTTAATATAGGGACCAGAATTCAGCAGCATAACTGAAATGACACCTTACCAGACATGTAAAGCTGAAGTATATATACCCTTAGGGCTTCTATTATTTATACTTCTTGATATGAAGCCAAGAATTCTATTACGTAGCTTCATTGCGAACACTTGTGCACTGTTGTCTTGGCTTTAAATTTCTGCTAACCAGAGTTCTAAATCTTTTTCCTCATTTATTTTGACTAAGAGCTACATTGTTTAGCTTATAAATGTCATAGGCTATTTTCTTTACCTTACATTTGCCTGCATTGAACTGCATCTGCCACTTCTCGGACCACAATATCTACCTATCCTATCAGGTTATCCTGTAGCCTCCTAGAATTCACATCAGGAATGATTTGACGGCTTATTTTAGTGTCATCGGCAACCTCTTTTTGTAGCTATTCCCTTATCTATGCCGTTCATGTAGATTGTGAACGTGGGTAGCAACACTGACAACGGGGCCTATTCATAAGATCGTATTCTAAATTTATCATGGCCTACCTGCCTCGAATACTATATTGAAAAAGTTTAGCATATTTGAAGGACAAGAACGTCCCTTTGTAAAACCGTGACGAGACACGTCAATTAAATTACACCTTCCAAGGTGCCTTTAATTGCATCAGCAACCATTGATTCAATCAATTTTCTCACAATTGAGGTAAGGCTAATTGGTCTATAATTTGAACCTAAGGATCTATCTCATTTTGTAAATGGGTACCACATTTGCCATTGTCTACTTATCCGGTACGATACCCATTTGTAGTGATCTGTTGAAGAGAATAACTAATGGTTTACCAAGTTCTTCCTTACATTCCTTTAGAACCCTATAAAAACAGCTCATCAGTGGCTGGTGACTAATTTAGTTTCAATCTATCTAATTGTTTGAGGACCATGTCTAGTAAATTTGATAGTGCAAAATTTATTTACAGTCTGGCCAGTATGATTATTGATTTCTGGGATTTTATTTGTATCCTCTTGTGTAAAGATAGAGAAGAAATAAGTGTTCAAAATGGTGCACATATCTTAGTCACTAACAGTAAGTTCACACGAGCAACATTTGAACCTGTCTTTCCCCTAATCTTATTCCTGGATTGGACTTTGATTTCCTCGCAACCTTGATTTTATATCCTCTTGATTTTCCTTATCCTTTTTTGACTTCTCTTTTAAATTAAATATATTATTCAATAAGGTGACCCTCATCTCTTTTGATTCACCTGTAAATCCCTATCTTGTCACCCAAGATATTTTTTTATTTTTTTTTAACTATTTAAGGTCATTCAGCTCGTTATTTACGGTGTGGAACGGGTTGCAATCACACACCATCCGTCATAACAACAATAACTGTGGCTTTCCTGTGATTCTCCCACGCCCAGACCCACTTACACATAACGCCCCGTTATGTAGTCTGGACAGCCATCGTCCTTATTCAGCCTTCCTGGTCGAGATTATTATTATTATAATCAAGGGGGAAGCACTAAACTCACAGGATTATACAGCGCCTGGGGGGATGTGGAAGGCATTCAGGTTTAATTCAGGGAACTGGAGCACATATTCCTGGTCGAGAAGGATCTCTGGTGTTCTTACAAAGCTCATACACTTTCACTCTAGTGTTCAGTGAACATGGTAAAATATTACAAAAAGAACAATTAGGAAGTAGAATTTTCAAATAAACTCGTCATCCTGCAGGGTTAGTTAATAGCCCTGAAGTGGTGGATATTAGGAGGTATAAATGTGAAATGACATGATAATCTAGTACATCAGTATTTCTTTACTAGTTGACTAAGAATTGGGAGAAAATGTCTATTGTATCCTAGTCATAAGAACTCATCGCGCTAAATGCCAGCAGCAAGCACTATAGGCTACCTCTATATTGTGTTGAGCTCTCTTAAATCTGCTTCCTGTATCGTTCTGATGCCCCTCGCCATCCCATGCATAGGATATCAGCCTGGTCCTGCATCCCTGTATGATCCCACTAATCCTCTTCCTGTCATGCACACCAAACAGGTCTGCAAAGCGTTGCATCATTGGGTGTTTGTGTTGAGGAAGCTGACTGGTTACCTGTGGTGGTGGTAGTGGGTGGGTTTTGTGATGGGGATAGAGGGCAGGAGGATGGGGATGGAGGGTAGGGGACGAGTTGCTGGACTAGCCTGGATCGTAAACTAACAGGATTTCCCTGGCTATCTTAGTAACATTCTATGAAAACATATTTGGAACCCGTACTGTGCTACAGGACGTTGCCCTCTTGAATAGTAATTTTCGCCGGAAAGGAAGAATAGACATAGAAGGAGCATTGCAGTAATGCGGCGTGCATGGAGGGATGTTTATAAAAACTGGGAGAGGTTGTGAGGAGCGGCATTCGGGGCGAGCCAGCAGTGGGGTTGACAGTGTGTCGGTGTGTGCTGAGCAGGTCTACCTACAATATTGGCAATCCCAGCACCTCCTCCTTGTAACCTACTCAAACCTACATTTACGCTCTCACCAGGGATCTGCGAGTCCATGTTTTTCGTTTATTAGGATAGCCATAAAGACTAGTAAACTGAGTGACAAACAAAGTGGATGCAGCTCTGGCAAGCGCAGTGATAGGAGAGCTTGTTTACGAAAGTTGAGTGTGGAAAGAGGCTTATTGAGACATCGTCAGCGAAGACCAAAGGTATGTATATAAACATTAATTGTGGTTAAAGGGTAAAAGGTGGTGGCGTGTAATGAGGGAGTAGAGGCGACCAGGTATTGGCATGCCCCGGAGGTGTGCTAGCAGCAAGGCTTACCCAGCAGTCTGGGGCGAACCACCGGTATTTCAAGGTCCTTCAGTAATAAAAAGAGGGCATTTTCTTAATTTTATAGCATTATTACGCATGCTGAATCTAACATTTGCGAATCAATGGAAAGATTGGACCAGGGGTACGTACTGGATTGAGGAAGTGGGTGTCTACGTTGTGTAGACAAGTTACAGAGCCATTTACAAAGACGAAGTTGAGAAAATTGGCAAAGATTTTTGGCAACTGGATTAAATATTTACTAGAAGATTTTCTATTGGATTATTTTAGTCAAGTCTGAAGAATGCAAGGTGAGAATAATTCTGCTGACAAAATTTATACTTGGGATGTACATCAATGCATATTTAATTAACATAGGCCAAGCTTATTTGAAAAGCTTCTTCGTGCTGGGTAGTAAGGTAGTAAAATGATCGCGTGTTGAAGATTGCCATGGGATCTTTTGTTTGTCACATAACTAAAACCAATTAAAATTCTGTAACAACTGTGCAGGAAGTCGATGTTAATACTTAGGAAAATCATTGTATAAAGATAACAGCAGGTTAAACTTAATTGTCCTCACAGCCAATTTAAAAGCTACGGGCATCACAATCTAAGACAACTTCATATAATTCTGTACACATAATTACAGTTACTCCACTTCTGTACAGTCAATCAATTGACATTAGCTTCACTGTCTCAGTCAAATGGCATCGGCCTTCACTAACTGCAAATGTAAATACTGGAGTCGTGTTTTTTGTGTGTCCACCTGCATGGCGTCGCGTAGCTCAGCTCCCACACGTGACTTGCTTGCTTGTGCCACTTTAACTTTCCAAGCTGAATAATTAACGAATTTAGCGTTTTCTGCTAATATAATAATTAATAATAATTCCACATTATTATTATACCTTAGCATTACATGATACACGGCTGCACCATTTCCTCTTATTTAATGATAGTGTAATAATGATAATAGCTCTCAAACAGTGTTCATACCTTCAGAGTAATGTTCATCTGAGTGTATTCCTTAGCGAAATTATAAACTGATGATTGTTGAACATGTGCAAGTGTTCAGCAGTAAGTGAACATTTATTAATACTCACTGATGTGACTCGGTTTGAAGGATACATTAATAATACATACCATTCATTGGTATTAAGTGTTCCTTAGCCACGTGTAGTACACACTTCTGTTGTGTTTATGAGTAAAATTAATATCCTGATCTTATAGATATTTTAAAAGTAATTTATTATCGTGTCTTATATGTGTATGGTAAAACTGTGGTTAATCACATTCTCTTCATTCAGTTAGTAAAGTTTCGTATAAATTTAGTGACAGTTTAATACATTGCTTTTCGTATAAATTTGGTGACCAAAAATATTACTATAGAGATATATATACATTAGGAAGTTTCTCTGTATACATAGGTTTATATTTCGTCCCTATTTTAGTGATTTGGTGTGCAAGGTGACAAGCAGTCTCAATGACACTCTTGTTGTCGATATCTGCTACACGCGGGTTATATAATCGCTAGGTCAGTTTTTGGTTATTTACCCACTTAGTCTTTTATTGCTAAATACAATGTGTGGTAGAGTTAGCGTATGATGTTTAGCTAACAAGTGGCTTTATCAATTCAATACAAAGAAATGCTGAAAACGGGTAGACGTGGAGAGTTGGTTTGAGGTGACTCAGTCCCTCTGCCTTGATAGGCGTTTAGATCCCCTCATTCTTTAAAAGTCGGCCTTGATGAATAAAGATACCCAGGTGTTACACATGTCTTATTTATCAGTTTGTTGGTATTATATACCATTACTGTAATTAAACTTGTTTCCTTAAGTGTTTATTGCTTTGATTACCAGATTTCATGTGAATCACAACTTATGCTAAAGAACGGCCTAAATTTAATCATGCAGGTCTCCGTAATCGTTGAATTGGTTAAAATGTACAATGTAGATTAAATTTGACTTCAATAGTTTGTTTACAAAAACTATATATGGAATATTTTGAAGCCCGAGTTCTGAAGACATTATTTACCCCACTGAGTGTATTAAGTAGGTTGATGAGGCTGTCAAAATTTCTGAAGTAGCGGTCAATCTTCACTATCCCAGTAATATGTCTTCTTAATAAAGATTTGGGTTCTTTATACTTATTGGTATATTTCGTTTTTGTTGGGGCTATTTTGCACTATCATCTTTTCCTGGTGTTCCTATAAGATGTTATGCAGATTTGGAAGAAGTTTCTCGAATGTCTTCCAGTATCTATTCAGCACTTCAGAGTTCATTTTTTAACACTGTTGAATTTACAGGATAACAGCTATTATTCCACATAAGCTCATTTTAAAAACTAGTAGGGTATACTAAAAAATCCAGAATACTGCCAAAACAGTCTGGTAACACCCAGGTGCCTAGTATCTAGTAGGTAAGCAGGTGTATAGAGACTTATAAAGCTCAAGTCGACCATGACTGAATTAGTGTCCTTCGGTTCTGAAAACTAGCTTTTTTTTTTTTTGCTTAGCTCATGCATTCAGACTGTCCTCCACCGCCTCAGACCTGCCCAAGCTCACTCAAAACAACATGTTAAAGTGTACACAACATTGCTGCCGAAGCTACGTTAGCTATGTTGTGAGGTACCTTTGTTTTACTGTAGGTTATACAGACTGAGCCCATATATCTTCGAGGTTTGTTTTTGAAGTGCTCTTGATCCAAGGAATTCGAGTTACCCTTCACTTCATTGCCTCAGACTTGATGGCCTCACTCTCCAGGCGCTGTATGACCCCTACAGGTTTAGCGCATCCCATGAATAAACTAGATGTGTTGCGGTTGCAGTGGGATCCGAGAAAGGTATCTTTGTATCCCACAAGTCGACCCCGCTCTACCTCATTGTTCGCAAGAGGAATAGTGCAGTGTGTGCCATAAGTTTCCCTTGTAATTATATGTCTGAAGTCAGTCAGAAAAGACATTTACAACTTATTGCATCGAAACTAATATTCCAATTTTTTCAGTAAAAATGGCAAATTGGCATATAGACAGCCTTCAACCATTTCGAACCTTACACTGAGATACAGCCTGTGTACAGGAAAACACCCATACGGGTTGAGCATGGAAGATGTAATAAAGAGTGGGTTTGTGAGAGGAGTTTCTCGAGGGGAAGTTGGAAAGTGCCAGGGCCCAGCTCACTAAGATACACCAGCTTTGAAAGTTTAAAGTCAGTCTGAACTGCTGGGGTCTTTGGGTACACAGACCACGGCATACATGTACTATAAGACCCCTCTATGTGGGTGCTGGGGTCTTAGGGCATACAGGACACGCATACATGTACCACAAGACCCCTTTATGTGGGTGCTGGGGTCTTACGGTATACAGACCACGGCATACATGTACCACAAGACCGTGTATTTGGGTGCTGGCCGCTGGGGTCTTAGGGTATACAGACCATGACATACATGCAGCATAAGAATAAACATAAATCACTAGAGTTACCACTGTGCTGAAAGCTGGACCAGTGCAGTCTGTTGGTCCGCAATCGTTCGAGGGATAACTTCTTGTGTGGCGCATATCAAAAACAACACACAAGTAGCCCGCACGTAGGAAAGAGGAGGTTACGACGACGTTTCGGTCGGACCGAAACGTCACGGTATTGTGCCTTTTCTTTCTGCATGATATCAAAGCTACATACACCTAGTGTACGTTTTTGGAAGAGCTAAACCCTCGTGGGTCATTTAGCAGAAGTGATGGAGGCTCGATACCCCGTCCGCATTGAGACTGACAAGCTAATTAACTAGTCTTACAACTAATATGTGCACAATGAGAGGTATAGTTTTATATATCCACTGAGAAATGCATAATTTTGTATAAACTGTGAGAGTATAGCTGCATATAGAATGAAATGTATAGCTCTGTATACATTGGTTAATACCTTTGTATACACTTGAGACTTTAATACCTTGTTTAAATTAAGGCAATTTTGATAATAGTAATTATAATGTATATAGAAATTTTGGCCTTAATGACACTCGTACAGTCACTATGATGGCAGGCTGACACACTGACCTGACATCAATACGGAAAGAACGAAAGATAAATAGGTAAAACAGGAGAGAGAGTAGACAGCTAAGTACAAAAAATATAAAAAGAACAAAAGAGACAGTCAGAGAGAAAGAAACCAGTCGAAACAAAGAGATAATACGAACTAATGGTAAAAAAACGAAGGAATGAAAGAGAAACGGAGAGTTAACGAAAGATATATCCATAGGCTGAACGAAAATGATAGACTGGATGAAAAATATGGAAAAATAAACACAAATGTAGTATAATTCAATCCTTTATTGACTACGTTTCGCCCACACAGTGGGCTTTATCAAGTCACAAACAGATTTACCTGGGTAAACAGTACATGAGTATATATAGGGCGGAGAGTCAGGTAGAGACCTAAATGAAAAAGATGAACAGACCGAACGAGATAAATAGACCATGAGAGAAGTGGCAAGGAAGAAAATGAGAGACCGAGAAAGACAGAAGACGAGATACCAAGATGTAAGAATGGCTGGAAGAAATCTTACTACGCAGTAATGGAATTGATATCCTGGAGGTAACATTTGCCTGCAATGACTATGAAGAATTAACATGAAGCCAAATACTTGCAAAGGCCTTTAGTACCCGGCCGTTCTATGAATCAGCTTTTAGGGCGAAGAGGAATCAGAAGAGGAATAATGTATATACAGTCGCCTAAAGTCAATATTTGACCAGCCGGGCTGTGGTTCGTACGTCTGTTTGCGTGCGGCCAGCAGTAACAGCCTGGTTGGTCAGGCCCTGATCCACCGCTAAGCCTGGTCATGGTCCGGGCCCCTGAAACCCTCTCCAGGTATACTCCAGCTATGTGGAAAGTTTGTGGACATCAGGATGACGACTATTACACCACACGACAGGTAGCCATTGGTTATTTCACTCTGGCTGTAACCTTCCCAAGAACATTACTCCAAAAACATTTAATAGATATTACTGAAAGGGTACCTTTAAGAGGCTGACAAAATATATTAAAAATTGTTTTTAAAGTTTTCATTTGTAACTTGAAAATGATTCATCCAGTGAGGCTTCAAATTTTCAACACTTGTGGACTATAACTAGGGGAAAGGTTCTTGCAACTACCGAAATGGGCAGATGCCCTTTCATCAATTTTATAGAGCCATTCCAGATTTTGGTTTCCGTGCAAAAACTTGAGAAAGTTTCATGTGATCGGCTTCAAACTTTCAATATTGGTGTATCTTACTTAGAAGGCTCACTTTGTTATTGCAGTATGTATGGGCCAGTTTTACCTTTAAAATTATGGTCAATTAGCAAGAACTCATTTAAAATTAAGTAATTTCTAAAAATTTATCTTATACGTTTAAAGATATATTTTTTTTCATTTATGTTGATGTAAAAATTTATAATTTTGTATCAAAAGAAACTTAGAAAACTTACCTAACCTTATTATAACAAGCGCAATTTAATTTAGCCTAATCCAACTAAATATATTTTAGATACGTTTACAATAATTTAATAATAAACAAACACAATGAAATATATGTTTTTCGTTAGGTTCAGAATGATTTTTGCGAAATTATTGCATACACAAATTTTCGCTTGTCTTATATGTCAAGAAGAGCGTTGCTATTTAAGCCAAAATCGCAAGTTTTACCTAATCGGGGACGACATATATATATATATTATATATATATATATATATATATAAAATATATATATATATATATATATATATATACTCAGTGGCCACTTCATTAGTTACACCCTTCTATTACTAGGTAGGGTTTCCATTTGCACTCAGAACGGCTTGAATTCTTCGTGGGATGGATTCAAGGTGCTGGAAACATTCCTTAGAAATTCTGGTCCATGATGACATAATAGCATCATGCATTTGCTGCAGATTTATTCGCTGCATATTCATGCTTCGAATCTCTCGTTCCATCACATCCCAAAGGTGCTCTGTTGGTTTGAGTTCTGGTGACTGTTTAATCCATTGGAGTACACTCATCATGTTCGAGGAACCAACTTGAGATGGTATTTGCTTTGCGACATGGTTCATTATCCTGCTGGAAGATTTATAGACTGTGCATATAGCGATGCACATAGTCAGCAACAATACTCAGGTAGGCTATGGCATTGCAGTGATACTCAGTTGGCATTATGGGGCCTAATGTATGCCAGGAAAATATTCCCCCCACTGCTACACCACTACCACCAGCCTGAACCACTGACATAAGGCAGGATGGATCTATGGATTCAAGTTATTTTTACCGAAGTCTGACCCTACCATCTACACGTCGCAGCAGAAATGACGATTCCTTAGACCAAGTGACTTTTTCCAGTCTTTAACTATCCAGTTTTGGTGAGCCTATGCCCGTTGTAGTCTTAGTTTCCTGTTCTTGGCTGACAGGAATGGAACCCGGTGTGGTATTCCGCTGCTGTAACCAATCCACTTCAGGGCTTGACGTGTTGCGCATTCATAGATGCTCCTCTGCATATCAATGTTGCAACGCGTGGTTATTCGAATTACTGTCATCTTCCTGTCACTCTGAATCAGTGTGACCGTTCTCCTATGACTTCTATCATTAACAAGGCGTTTTCGCCCATAGAACTGCTGCTCGTTGAATGTTTTTTATTTTTCACAACATTCTCTGTAAACTATAGACTGTTGTGCGTGAAAATCCATGAGATCAGAGTTTCTGAAATACTCAAACCACCCCGTTCCTCACCAATCTCATTCCACAGTCACTTAGATCACATTTCTTTCCTATTCTGATGTCCGGTCTGAACAACTGAACGTCTTGACAATGTCTGCATGCTTTTAGGCATTGAGGTGCTGCCACGTGATTGGCTGATCAAGTATTTACATTAATAAGCTGGTGTACCTAAAAAAGTGGCTACTGGGTGTACACACACACATGCTCTGTATATGTACATGTGTAATGGAATGTATAACTTCTTGTGCTAGAATTTCACACTGCTTATATGCTTTTACGAGCATATGAAATTCATGATCGAATTTCGGAAAACTTACCTCTTTCCCCCCCTGAACCAGGTGCGTTAGCCCTCATTCCCTAGAACCAACTGCTTCTTCCCCAGAACCAGCTGCCTCACATTTAGAACCAGCTGCCTCACCCCATCCCCCAGCTGCCTTACCTCCCGTGCCAGCTTCAATAGATACTCATCCTCCTTGAACTCCTGCATAGCCAACTGTACCATCTCTTCCCACCGAAGACAGCTTCACTCACCCCTGATCCCTCATCCACATCTTTTCTTCATCTTTCATCCTTTTCCTCCTTGCCCCTTCCCCGTCTTTATCCCTTTCCTCCCATTTTCCCTCTTTACGTCTTCTCTTTCCCATCTCCCTTCTTTTTTTACCCCTCTTTCATTTTCTCATCCCCTTGTTTTCACCTTTTCCTCCTCCTCCTCCATCTTCCTTGCAACCCCTGACTTGACCTGGCTTGACCTGTCACCACTGGTGTCTGTTTCAGTGGGTGTGAAGGAATTCTTCACAGTACTAAATGTTACTTACCTTTATACACCTTCTTCAGACCTCTGTGCACCTTTCCGTAGGGCTCTATGCACTTTCCCTAGGTCTGTGCATTTTCGGTAGGCCTCTGTGCACCTTTTCTATGCTTCTGTACACTTTCCCAAGATTTCACTCATTGCAATGTTGCCTAGAGGATCGAGATTATATAGATTTTACACACACACACACACACACATGGGACACATGAACAAGGTGACACAACTGGAAGTTGAAAACTCAGATGAGTTATAGGGATGTTAGGAAGTATTTCTTCAGCATTAGAGTTGTCAGGAAGAGGAACAATCTGGAGAGTGAAGTAGTGGAGGAAATATCCATACATAACTTTAAGAAGATTTATGATAAGGCTCTTAGAGCAGAGTGAGTGGACCTAGTAGCGACTAGCAAAGAGGCGGTGCCAGGAACTGTGACTCGACCTCTGCAACCATATATAAGTGAGTACACACAGTCTGGAAAAAAAATTTAGCCTGATTTCAGGGAAGGAAAATCTTGCCACGCAAACCTACTAGAGATAAGAGAATCAATGATATTAAGCAAGAAAAAATTGCTTTGAGTTGACTGCATATTCCCGAAGGAAGGCCTTCGACACGGCATCTCACTATAAAATTATCCGTAAACTAGAGAAGGTAGGAGTGGATACAAGTTTCATTCTGTCGACAATGGTGAAGAAAAGAACGTTTGAGAGCATTATCATATTTTGACAACGTTTTGCTTTATTTAGAGCTATATCAAGTTATGACTTGATTAAACTTAGTACACAGGGCGAAACAGTCACAATAAAAAGCTTGTTCTGCAATTTGTCTTGTCTTCAAAAGTCATGAGCAAACGGCAGGGGTAAAAGGTAGGGGGTGAATGGAAAAATACTTTTAAGTGGTTCAAAGAATATCTAAGGAAGAGAATATAAAACTATGGTACTGGAAGAAGCATCAGGCAGGGTGAGAGCAATGAGTGGGGTCCCCCAAGATTCAGTACTGTGATCTCTAATATTGTTTGTGTAAACGATCATTAAGAGGGGTGACTCCTATGTATCGTAGCTTGACGATGATGTGAAATAGAAGTCAGTCGACGAGGACAGGAATGGACTACGAGAAGACTTAATCAGGTTGGAAACTTTATCAAAGTGGCTACCGGAACTCAACCCCAACAAGTGTGTGATCATGACAACTGGACACTTAAAAGAGAAGACCTGTAAGTGAGTACACACGTAATTATGTGAAACAACAGAGAAATTAATTTCAGTGACTGCACCCCCTCCCCCCTTCCATCCTCCTTCCTGACGCGAGTCACAAATAGGACCAACCGACCTCCTCATGTGACACTGGAAACAAAAACAATTTAAAATATCAGACAAGTGAATATCATGTCGACCATACTACTGAAGACACTATCAAGCGCGTCACATAGGCGGCATTGGCAAGGCTTGCAAACCTAAGTACTGATTTCAGGAGCCGAAGGAGTCTTTCAGAACACAATACACGACACATGTTAGAGTATGTTATACTAATATGAAGTTCATACATAGTTCAAGCACGTACAGAATCTCTTTAAAGATCCAAGAGTTAGGAACTAGATTAGTCCGGGAATAAAAAGTGGAACGAACTTGAAGATGTGGTCGAAGCAAACACTATAGACAGTTTCACAAGAGTAAATATGATAGGTAGCAAATTCACCAGAAACCAACGGTGGCCGATTGTAGGTTAAGAGGCGGGGCCAGGGGCTAAGACTTGACCACTGTCACCACAACTCTTGTACACGTGCACACACACACCTGGCCCCAGGCGGGGCCAGGAGCTGTGAATCGACCCCTGCAACCACAAACAGGTGAGTAAAACAAAACAAAAAACAAAAACAACACACGAAAGCAAACACACGAGACACAAGACACACAATAACAGACAAGCAGAGGACACACGAACACACACACAAGACAGAGAACACACGAACAAACACACAAGGCACACAAATGAACAGACATACAAAGCAGAGGGCACACGAACACAGACATACAACATAAGGCACACGAATGAACAGACATACAAGGCAGAGGATTACAAAACAAACAAATGCACAAGGCAGAGGAAACACAAACACATACAGCAGACGACACACGAACAGAGAGAGACAAACACCAGGTCAAGGATACGAACCCAGGTGGTGCAGGGAATGCGTAATGAACCCAGGTTCGTGGTCCTCAGAATAAATATTGTTGTGGTGATGTAAGAACCATGACGCCATGTTGGATGACTTAAAGGGAGAATACTCTATTAATAACCATCGTGTTATCTCCTGACACGAACGATGTAAACAAAATTACAGCAGTACTAGGAACAATAATATTAATATAGCAGGAGACCTTGAAGCTGGTCAAGTGCTCTTGATTCATGGAAACTGAAGTTATACTACTCTTCCTTGGATCAAACCTGATTATCTTCCATTCTTCAGACGTTGTGTAACCCCCCCTAGCGTTTCCCGCTGCTTATCTTATTATTATCATTAATACTAAAACAAAAAGCATTACTAATAAGATTTCTATTTCTAAATTTCATTGATGTAAACAATACATAGGAGAGAAGAGATAGGCCAGAGTAAACATTAGTACAGATGTGTGACGTTATGCACGTGTTTATTATAATGTGTGACGTGATGCACGTGTTTACTATAATGTGTGACGTGATGCACGTGTTTATTATAATGTGTGACGTGATGCACGTGTTTACTATAATGTGTGACGTGATGCACGTGTTTACTATAATGTGTGACGTGATGCACGTGTTTATTATAATGTGTGACGTGATGCACGTGTTTACTATAATGTGTGACGTGATGCACGTGTTTATTATAATGTGTGACGTGATGCACGTGTTTACTATAATGTGTGACGTTATGCACGTGTTTACTATAATGTGTGACGTGATGCACGTGTTTACTATAATGTGTGACGTGATGCACGTGTTTACTATAATGTGTGACGTTATGCAGTGTTTACTATAATGTGTGACGTGATGCACGTGTTTACTATAATGTGTGACGTGATGCACGTGTTTACTATAATGTGTGACGTTATGCACGTGTTTACTATAATGTGTGACGTGTTACACGTGTTTACTATAATGTGTGACGTGTTACACGTGTTTACTATAATGTGTGACGTGATGCACGTGTTTACTATAATGTGTGACGTGTTACACGTGTTTACTATAATGTGTGACGTGATGCACGTGTTTACTATAATGTGTGACGTGATGCACGTGTTTACTATAATGTGTGACGTGATGCACGTGTTTATTATAATGTGTGACGTGATGCACGTGTTTACTATAATGTGTGACGTGATGCACGTGTTTATTATAATGTGTGACGTGATGCGTGTTTACTATAATGTGTGACGTGATGCACGTGTTTACTATAATGTGTGACGTGATGCACGTGTTTATTATAATGTGTGACGTGATGCACGTGTTTACTATAATGTGTGACGTGATGCACGTGTTTATTATAATGTGTGACGTGATGCACGTGTTTACTATAATGTGTGACGTGATGCACGTGTTTATTATAATGTGTGACGTGATGCACGTGTTTACTATAATGTGTGACGTGATGCACGTGTTTATTATAATGTGTGACGTGATGCACGTGTTTACTATAATGTGTGACGTGATGCACGTGTTTACTATAATGTGTGACGTGATGCACGTGTTTACTATAATGTGTGACGTGATGCACGTGTTTACTATAATGTGTGACGTGATGCACGTGTTTACTATAATGTGTGACGTGATGCACGTGTTTACTATAATGTGTGACGTGTTACACGTGTTTACTATAATGTGTGACGTGATGTACGTGTTTACTATAATGTGTGACGTGTTACACGTGTTTACTATAATGTGTGACGTGTTACACGTTTTTACTATAATGTGTGAGGTGTTACACGTATTTACTATAATGTGTGAGGTGTTACACGTATTTACTATAATGTGTGAGGTGTTACACGTATTTACTATAATGTGTGAGTACAACACAAAACAAGATGACAGTAATTTCCACTGAGTTACCTCACCTTCCCATCACTACTGTTCACTGTTACCTCGTTCCAGTATTCTACCTAACCTTCCCATCACTACTGTTCACCGTTACCTCGTTCCAGTATTCTACCTAACCTTCCCATCACTACTGTTCACCGTTACCTCGTTCCAGTATTCTACCTAACCTTCCCATCACTACTGTTCACCGTTACCTCGTTCCAGTATTCTACCTAACCTTCCCATCACTACTGTTCACCGTTACCTCGTTCCAGTATTCTACCTAACCTTCCCATCACTACTGTTCACTGTTACCTCATTCCAGTATTCTACCTCACCTTCCCATCATTCCAGTATTCTACCTCACCATCCCATCACTACTGATCACTGTTACCTCGTTCCAGTATTCTACCTCACCTTCCCATCACTACTGTTCACCGTTACCTCGTTCCAGTATTCTACCTAACCTTCCCATCACTACTGTTCACCGTTACCTCGTTCCAGTATTCTACCTAACCTTCCCATCACTACTGTTCACCGTTACCTCGTTCCAGTATTCTACCTAACCTTCCCATCACTACTGTTCACCGTTACCTCGTTCCAGTATTCTACCTAACCTTCCCATCACTACTGTTCACCGTTACCTCGTTCCAGTATTCTACCTCACCTTCCCATCACTACTGATCACTGTTACCTCATTCCAGTATTCTACCTCACCTTCCCATCATTCCAGTATTCTACCTCACCATCCCATCACTACTGATCACTGTTACCTCGTTCCAGTATTCTACCTCACCTTCCCATCACTACTGATCACTGTTACCTCATTCCAGTATTCTACCTCACCTTCCCATCACTACTGATCACTGTTACCTCGTTCCAGTATTCTATCTCACCTTCCCATCACTACTGATCACTGTTACCTCGTTCCAGTATTCTACCTCACCTTCCCATCATTCCAGTATTCTACCTCACCTTCCCATCATTCCAGTATTCTACCTCACCTTCCCATCATTCCAGTATTCTACCTCACCTTCCCATCATTCCAGTATTCTACCTCACCTTCCCATCATTCCAGTATTCTACCTCACCTTCCCATCATTCCAGTATTCTACCTCACCTTCCCATCATTCCAGTATTCTACCTCACCTTCCCCTCACTACTGTTCACTGTTACCTCGTTCCAATATTCTACCTCACCTTCCCATCACTACTGTTCACTGTTACCTCGTTCCAGTATTCTACCTCACCTTCCCATCATTCCAGTATTCTACCTCACCTTCCCCTCACTATTGATCACTGTGTTACCTCGTTCCAGTATTCTACCTCACCTTCTTATCATTCCAGTATTCTACCTCACCTTCCCATCATTCCAGTATTCTACCTCACCTTCCCATCATTCCAGTATTCTACCTCACCTTCCCATCATTACTGATCACTGTGTTACATTGTTCCAGTATTCTACCTCACCTTCCCATCATTCCAGTATTCTACCTCACCTTCCCATCATTACTGATCACTGTGTTACATTGTTCCAGTATTCTACCTCACCTTCCCCTCACTATTGATCACTGTGTTACCTCGTTCCAGTATTCTACCTCACCTTCCCCTCACTACTGATCACTGTTACATTGTTCCAGTATTCTACCTCACCTTCCCCTCACTACAAGTGGTACCTGTCTCTCCTCACCTTAATTTAGTTCATGCAGCCTCAGGACTGAAGAAACAACTACTGGCTAAACGGTTTCTTTAATAAATGTCCTTAACTGTTCACAAGTGTTATTATCCATACCCACCCGGTGTCACCATACAAATTACCCAATTACATTGAGTATGATATATATATATATATATATATATATATATATATATATATATATATATATATATATATATATATTATATATCATGCTGAATAGGTAAAATTGGTCAGTTAGCAAGAACTCATTTAAAATTAAGTTTTCTAAAAAAATTCTCTTATACGTTTAAAGATATATTTTTTCATTTATGTTAATGTAAAAATTAATAATTTTGTGCCAAAAGAACCTTAGAAAACTTACCTAACCTTATTATAACAAGCTCAATTAAATTTAGCCTAATTCAACTAAATATAATTTAGATAAGTTTACAGTAATTAAATAATAAACAAACACAGTGACACCTAATTTTTTTCGTTAGGTTCAGAATGATTTTTGCGAAATTATTGAATACAAACTTTCGCTTGCTTTATTCGGCAAGAAGAGCGTTGCTGTTTAAGCCAAAATCGCAAGTTTATTTATTCGGCACGACATATAAATATAAAGGCCTCGCTCTTAGTAAACACGGACCGTCGAAAAATTAAGACCTGTATCAGGACTCTGTCCTGACGAATATTATAACTTAGCAGCCCATACTCGCACTACCAGTGTGAGCGTTCATTAGCGGCCAGTGAAGAGGCGGGCCCAGGAGCTATGAATCGACCCCTGCAACCACAACTAGGTGAGTACACACACGCAATCTGGAGAGTAATGTTGTGGAGGCAGGGAGAGAGGATCTAATAGCGACCAGCGAAGAGGCGGGACCAGGAGCTGTGACTCGACCCCTGCAACCACAAAAAGTATACACAAACACACACACACAGTCAAGGCTACATTACCACCTGAATGTCAAACTCTTTAATTAAAAGTTTAAAAACAATGTATTGAGTGTGGCCCAGTGACTTGACGCTTCACACATCTCGAGGGAGTCAAGAAACATAAATATCCTAACATTACTTGTGAGCTGGAAATATGAAGATGTTGGGTTTGAGAGGGAGCGCCTTTCTGGGTACTGGACAACTGAACATATTTCAGTATTGAAACATAAGACAGACAGACAGCTTGAACTACAGCATTTCAGTAGCGATGTCTTGCTGACGGTAGTGGGTTCTTGATCCATGGAATTGTAGCTCTTTTTCTCTGGCTCGAACTTGATTACCTTTCATTCTTCGAGCGCCCTACGATTCCTAAGGGTTTAGCAATTCAAAATAAATATAATAAGTGAATTACATGTTGGTATCCCTCAAGTTATAGAGAAGGAGAGTGGTGTAACACGTAGGGAGGTACCACCACCACCACTGCTTGAGGGAAGATAAATCCTGTCTGGTAAACTATGTCTTCTACTACACTAATAGGTCAAGTTGGTGTTCTACACCAACAGATCAGCCTGGAAAGAGATACGTGAGTAGGCTTCATATATTGTTATTGTCAGATGCCAGGTAACGCCTGCAAAAAACTACTACAGAAAACAGAAGAACGGGCAGGAATAACGAAAAGGTATTACGACTGATCAAGGAATAGGTTAGGAAAATGTGGCGGAGATGATCCGAGAGGAGTTGGACTCGACAAGCGGAACAAGTAATGTTGAAGATACACCTTTGATATACCTTTGAAGGGTTTCGAGAGTTTTCGTATTCCCGAAGCCCGGGCCTGGGCCAGGCTGGTCTGGTGCCTGGGCCAGGCTGGTCTGGTGCCTGGGCCAGGGTCCTGCCTGGGCCGGCTGGTCTGGTGCTGGGCAGGTGTCTGGGGCGCCAGGCTGGTCTGGTCTTGGAGACACTCAAGACCGGTATTGTTTCAGAGACCAATACTGTTCTTAAAAGATGGTTTGGTTTTGAAACCAGTACTGTTCCTAAGCAAACAGTCATTTGATAAAGAAAATGTTATTCCTAAGACTGGCTGTTTCTGACATACGGACTGTTCCTGGTGTACCGAAAAGGAGAGATGACGACAGAGTAATTGGTGAACAGACTACAGAGTTGGTCGGACAGGTGACTAGTAAAATTAAACCCCAGCATTTGTAAGGTCATTAAAATTAAGGAAGAAAGTAGAGCGCAAATATAATAGAGCAGATGGACGGAGATACTAGAGAATAGAACTTGACTGAACTTGATAATACTGTACAAGTTACAAAAAGATCAGAAGGGCAGACAGATACTGTTTCAAAGAAAAAATCTGGAAAAACGGGACGAGATGTAAGCATAAGATAAACTTAGTTACAAGGACGTCAGGAAGTACCTCTCCAACCTGAGGGTTAGGAAGTGGATCAACATGCAGAGGGAAGCGGCGGAAGCAGATCTCATATCAAATTTAAAGAGTAGGTACTACAGGGTCTATAAGGCCAATAAGAGTGTGACCATTCGTGAGTAATTGAAAGTGGGTCCAAGAGCTGTGATCCGACCCCCGATAATACAAATATGCGAGCACACTTACCATTAGGAAATTAAATATATTTTTTTAATATTCGCGTGACTTTTACCTTGACCTTTCATGAATACAATAAAAAAATGTCAGTTGACCTTTACGACAACAGTGAAGTGCAAATTATAATGTGAAGAACAGTGTTTGAGTGACACGCAGGTGTGTGTTAGTGACACGCAGGTGTGTGATCAGTGTGCGGCAGTGTAACCATCTCCACCCCCCAACCCCATGGGGCATAGCCTCTACTATCAGGCTGATGTCTTCATCCAACTTAATTTAACATCTCTCACGTAGAGGATAAACAAACTACAGATGTAGTATACACAGACTTTGCAAAAGCTTTCGACAAGTGTGACCATGGTGTTATAGCGCACAAAATGCTGATAAAGGAATAACAGGAAAAGTTGGTAGATGGATCTATAACTTCCTGACAAATAGAAGACAAAGAGTAATAGTAAACAGAGTAAAGTCCGAGGCAGCTACGGTGAAAAGCTCTGTTCCACCAGGCACAGTACTCGCTCCCATTCTATTCCTCATCCTCATATCTGACATAGACAGAGATGTCACCCGGATTGCCATGACAGTGACCTCCATCGAAGACACCGCAAGACTCCAAGCGGACATAAACCAAATCTTCAAATGGGCCACTCAAAACAATATGAAGTTCAATGAGGAGAAATTTCAACTACTCAGATATGGAAAACTTGAGGAAATTAAAAATATATCAGGATATACGACAAACTAACCATACAATAGAGCGAAAAAAGTAATGTGAAGGACCTGGGAGTGATAATGTCAGAGGATCTCGCCTTCAAAGACCACAACAATGTATCTACCGCATCTGCTAGGAAAATGATAGGATGGATAATGAGAACCTTCAAAACTAGGGACGCCAAGCCCATGATTATTCTCTTCAAATCGTTTGTTCTCTCTAGGCTGAAATACTGCTGTACACTAACGGTCCCCTTCAAGGCTGGCGACATTGCTGACCTGGAGAGTCTACAAAGAACTTTCACAGCACAAGTACGATAAGGCACCTAAATTACTGGGAACAGTTGAAGGTCCTTGATCTGTATTCTCTGGAACGCAGGCGAGAGATATTCATGATAATATACACTTGAAAAATCCTAGACGGATTAGTACCAAACTTGCACACGAAAATCACCCCCTATGAAAGCAAGACTCGGCAGGAGATGCACATTTCCCCAATGAAAAACAGGGGCGCCACGAGTACATTGAGAGACAACACAATAAGTGTCCGGGGCCCAAGACTTCAACTGCCTCCCAGCATTGCATAAGAGGGATTACCAATAGACCCCTGACTGTCTTCAAGAAGGCACTGGACAGGCACCTAAAGTCAGTACCTGACCAACCAGGCTGTCGTTCGTACGTCAGTTTGCGTGCGGCCAGCAGTAACAGCCTGGTTGATCAGACCCTGATCCACGATGAGGCTTGGTCTCAGACCGAGCCGCGGGGGCGTTGACCCCGAAACCCTCTACAGGTAAACTCCAGGTAGTACTTTAGAAATATGATATGTCAAAGTATCTTATTAATGAACATAAGATACCAGACATATCAAACAATTATTCTAAATTTGCTTGCAACAGATAAGTCAACTGTAGATATAGATCCAGATGTACTCCTGATAACCCTTTTGAGGCCTAGGTTCTAGGTCTTTTGTGTATCTATATACTCTTGAGCTACACCTCCACAGGATCAATTTGTCTAGTATTAAGTAGTCTGTAGCCCATTAAATTTAGTCTGCCCGTAATGCCTAGGCATGATAGTGGCTCTTTGCACTGCAAATCATTATTGTAATTACACACTGTAAACTATCTATGTAAATAGGACTCCCTACAACATGTCAATCACATTGTAAACTTGCAAAGAAATAAAAATTTGAATTTGAACTAGTCGCCAGCGATGTCGGAACCTAGAGTAGGCTAGTAAGTTTATTCAGGTATACACAAATACAGTTACATTGATTATCATACACAGATTATCATACATCTCAAAATTCACCGGCTGTGCATACATACACATAGTCATATCCATATATACATTGCTATTCTGCCAGTCTTCAGATCAACGGTACTGCTTATTTAACTCAATATAATTAACGAACTCATTTATATACATAATGGTGTTATCTTTAATTTGCAAAGGTAGACTGGTCAGCCACTGGAAGGCGTCAGTCGCATGACCAGAAGCTCTGGTTACCGCAGTAGCGACACTACGGGGATGGGTTCAGCCCCTGTGATGAGAATTATCACTTATTCAACTTATAAGCGGCGACTTATTCCCAAGAATATCAGATATGGGTCAGCAGGGACTTATTGTAGTGCTCCTCTGTGTTCATATAAAAATATAAAGATGGACGAACACTGCAGCAGCAGGCCTCTTGGTTTATACTTGAAGGTATCATTGACACTTTTGATCCAACCATAACATCAGAGAAATCACACTGCTATAACTTTTCAGTTACCCTGAGCCTCATTCCAGAGAAGAATGAGTATTATGCTCTAATATATATCACTGCATCAATGAGGCCAAGGTGAATATCACAGTATCATTGTTTGATGGCTCATAGATTGTTGTAATATTTGTTTCGTTCTTTGATATGAACAATTGTCTCGTTTTATGTAAAGAGTGAATAAAAGGATCTTTAGGAAACATTGCTATTTTCATTGATCTGTAATATACGCTCTAATAAAAAACTGCTTGCTCTGTAAACGAAGAGTCACCTAGCCGTCTCTTCCCCCACCCCATCCATTCCAAACAGATAGCCATCCATTAACCCCCCTCCCCCACAAAACAATGAGCCGCCCCTGAGTTGCCGGGTCATGATATGAATAAGATCAGTGTCAGGAAACGTTTATCCTGTTTCCTGACAAACCTTGCCTAACCAAAGTTAATTTTACAGAGTAATTTGTAATCTCACTGTATATACGCTGAGATTTTACATTAAGCATTATTTTAGGGATTCAAGTGACATGCAGTGGCCCATGTATAAACGATACTTTTTAAAACTTTTGAACCAATTAACTCGCTCTGCACATTTCAAACTGCAAAATATAATTTAATCACCTATTAAAATTATAATCTTATATTAATAAAATAGTCTTAAAATAATAAATTTATTTTTATTTAAATACTATTAACAAAGCTTTATACACTCTTATGCAATGCCCCAAATTTGTGATATCTGACGAGGTTAGAGCAAAAGTTATATTGACCTAATACACCCATCACGCAGGATGTTGCTTCATGTACTGGCCAGTGAGGACATTGTTCCAAAATGCGGTTTATTGTTCAGTGCGGTAGATCTTGTGTTTCTTAAACAGATATTACCATCCCTCATGGTGGCTAATTCCAGCAGATCAGGTATTATACATAGTGGCATCCCTCAAGGTGGTTGATTAATTCTAGACATTATTAAATATTTTATATACTTAATATCGGATCATATGCACCAAGAGATATACATCTGTGTATAAACCGAGATTTCTGCAACACCTATTTTAGGGTTTTAAGTATTCGTTAATCCATCTGGTAGTAGATTGTCTTTGAACATACACCAATAGCGTTTACCCATATTTTATTTATGTTTTAAGCTTCAAGTGAAGGTGCATTCTGGGTTTAGCAAGGAGAAAGGAACGTTTAATTATAGTTGTCACAAACAATGTCAAGGAATTTAAAAAAATTTCAGAGAGAAGTACCTAGTTGCAAATTTTCCTGATATGACTACGTCGATTTCCTAATGTGCTGCTCAGCGGCAATATCTTAATGTTGCATACAAATTTTTCAGTGCTATCTTTATTTTTGCAAAAAAAAAAAAACCAACTGCAGTGATATATGGCAACTAGATGGGCGAAACAAACCAGAAATCTGCACGTTTCATCAATCATGGTGTGAAATTGAGTTGCTATGTAAAACAACACAGTGTGTATAGATGTATATATACAGATCAAAAAATGTGTAGATGTATATGTACAGATAAACAAAATGTATATAGATGTATATGTACAGATAAACAAAATGTGTATAGACGTATATATACAGATCAACAAAATGTGTATAGAAGCATATATAGATGAACACAATGTGTATACAATCACTACAAACTGGCATAGTGCCAGTCAAGTGGAAAAGGGCAAATGTAATACCTATTTACAAGGCAGGTGACAGGTCCTTAGCTTCGAACTATAGACCAGTAAGCCTTACCTCCATAGTTGGTAAATTTATGGAATCAATAATTGCCGAGGCAATTCGTAGCCATCTTGGTATATACAGATTAACACAATGTGTATACAAGTGTATACAGACCAACACAAATGTATAGAAGTATATACAAAACAATTCTAAATTTAGCTAGAGAAACTAGGGAAAATCTCATTGATTTATAACCTTATTACCAATAATATTAAGGATTTTAAATTTTGCACAATAGTATCCATACATCATACATTTTTATAGAAGTGTTAGCTTAAAGAGAGAAGAATTTGACTATTGGTTTATTTTAAAAGTTAAATGTCAAAAAAAAAAGATAATACAGTGCTGTGGCACACCGTTTAAATCAAATTAAAAATCACTTTAACAAAAAATAAAGTTTTTTAACACCGGCAGTCTCCCACCGAAGTAGGGTGACCCCGATAAAGAAGAAAACATTTGCATTGACATTCAGTCACTGTCTTGCCAGAAGGGCGTTGACGTCACAGTTCAGATGACCCACCAAGCCGCAACATTTCTACTCCTTCAGAATGCAGGCACTGTACTTCACACCTCCAGGACTCAAGTCCGGTTAACCGGTTCCCTAAAATTTTAAACCTTAGATATATTTGTATATTTTGGCCTCCGTCTGCTGAAGAGGGCTTCAGTGAGACAGATATCTAGATGTTAACTTTATCTTAAAGGGTATATATACTGAGGGGAGTATATATCTGTGTACATACATTGGTATTAATCGTTATTTAAGGGATTGAACTAGTTTTGACTATAGTACAAAAGAGATTTGCAACCTTATTGTGACCTACTTGCTGTCCTTAGGCATTAAACCTAACAAGCTAGGCAATCTAGTTAATTCTTTCAAAGTGGATTTTAATTAAAAACAAAATACGTTTTAAAACTAGGCTAAATATTTCTTACTGCGCATCACTATAACCTTGCTTCCTCGAGGGAGGTGCCTCCCTGCTGGTGAGGGAGGCGCCTCCCTGTTGGTGAGGGAGGTGCCTCCGTGCTGGTGAGGGAGGTGCCTCCGTGCTGGTGAGGGAGGTGCCTCCGTGCTGGTGAGGGAGGTGCCTCCCTGTTGGTGAGGGAGGTGCCTCCGTGCTGGTGAGGGAGGTGCCTCCCTGCTGGTGAGGGAGGCGCCTCCCTGTTGGTGAGGGAGGTGCCTCCGTGCTGGTGAGGGAGGTGCCTCCGTGCTGGTGAGGGAGGTGCCTCCGTGCTGGTGAGGGAGGTGCCTCCGTGCTGCTGAGGGAGGTGCCTCCCTGCTGGTGAGGGAGGTGCCTCCCTGCTGGTGAGGGAGGTGCCTCCCTGCTGGTGAGGGAGGTGCCTCCCTGCTGGTGAGGGAGGTGCCTCCCTGCTGGTGAGGGAGGTGCCTCCCTGCTGGTGAGGGAGGTGCCTCCCTGCTGGTGAGGAGGTGCCTCCTGCTGGTGAGGGAGGTGCCTCCCTGCTGGTGAGGGAGGTGCCTCCCTGCTGGTGAGGGAGGTGCCTCCTTGCTGGTGAGGGAGGTGCCTCCCTGCTGGTGAGGGAGGTGCCTCCCTGCTGGTGAGGGAGGCTTCATCCAAGGAATGCGACATCCTCCTCTTCCTTGGATCGAAACTCATTGCCTGCCATTTCCCAGGCATTGCATGATCCCTGTGGGTTTATCGCTAATTATGATGATAATATGCTAGCTTATTTACGCCTTCAGTTCTGGGGAGCCAGAGACGTAGTGCTTCTTCATAGTAATATGTAACTGACATAATAATAATAATAATAATAATAATAATAATAATAAATTAGATTTTTTAATATATTGTACTTTATAAATTCGAAACATTTTTTAAATAATACTGATGGATTCGAGATTTTTTAAAAGAATAATATAAATAAATTCAATCAGCCTTGATGCTGAAGTGTTCTTGACAAAAGGAACTGGAGCTGCCCTCCCCTTCTTCACGTCAGACTTAATAACCTGCATCTCAGGCGTGGTATGACTCCTAGTGCATCCTTAGGGTTATAATAATAACTGATAACTTCATAACATTTTTAATGATATTCATACATTCCGGACTGTTTCATGTGGATATGTCGTGCCGATTAGGTAAAACTGGTCAATTAGCAAGAACTCATTTAAAATTAAGTCTTTTCTAAAATTTTCTCTTATACGTTTAAAGATATATTTTTTTCATTTACGTTAAAGTAAAAATTTATAATTTTGTACCAAGAGAAACTTTGAAAACCTACCTAACCTTATTACAACAAGCGCAATTTAATTTAGCCTAACCCAACTAAATATATTTTAGATACGTTAACATTAATTTAATAATAAACAAACACACTGAAATATATTTTTTTCGTTAGGTTCAGAATGATTTTTGCGAAATTATTGCATACACAAAATTTCGTTTGTCTAATATGGCAAGAAGAGCGTTGCTATTTAAGCCAAAATCGCAAGTTTTACCTAATCGGCACGACAGATATATATATATATATATATATATATATATATATATATATATATATATATATATATATATATATATATTTTTCTCTCCAACAAGTCGGCCGTCTCCCACCGAGGCAGGGTGACCCAAAAGAAAGAAAATCCCCAAAAGAAAATACTTCATCATCATTCAACACTTTCACCACACTATACATAATCACTGTCTTTGCAGAGGCGCTCAGATCGACAGCTGAGAATAGTCCTCCCAGCTGTCACTATCTCAGACCTCCTTTAAAGTGCAGGCATTGTACTTCCCATTTAGACTCAAGTCCAACTAAATCAATTAACTGGTTTCCTGAATCCCTTCACAAATGTTACCCTGCTACACTACATCAGATCGTCAGGTCCCAAACCATTCGTCTCTATTCACTCCTATCTAACACGCTCCACATGCTTGCTGAAGTCCAAGCCCTCCCCACAAACCACAAACCACAAAACTGGCCAGTTAGCAAGAACACATTTAAATTAAGTCCTTTCTAAAAAAAATCTACGTTTAAAGATATATATTTTTCATTTATCTTAATGAAAATTAATAATTTTGTACCAAAATACCTTAGAAAACTTACCTAACTTTATTATAACAGGCAATTTAATTTCACATAATCCAACTAAATATATTTTAGATAAGTTTTCAAAAATTTAATAATAAAAAACACATGAAATATATTTTTCGTTAGGACCAGAATGATTTTCGAAATTGCATACACAAATTTCGCTTGTAATATTCGGCAAGAAGAGCGTTGCTTTTAAGCTCCAAGTGTTACCTATTCGGCACGACATACATACATACATACATACATACATACATACATAATATATATATATATATATATATATATATATATATATATATATATATATATTATATATATATATATATATATTTAAAAGTCGGCCGTCTCCCACTGAGGCAGGGTGACCCAAAAAGAAAGAAATCCCCAAAAGAAAATACTTTCATCATCATTCAACACTTTCACCACACTCATACATAATCATGTCTTTGCAGAGGACAGATACGACAGCTGAGAAAAGTCCTCCAGCTGTCACTATCTCAGACCTCCTTTAAAGTGCAGGCATTGTACTTCCCATTTCCAGGACTCAAGTTCAACTAAATCAATTAACTGGTTTCCCTGAATCCCTTCACAAAATGTTACCCTGCTCACACTCCAACAGATCGTCATGTCCCAAAAACCATTCGTCTCCATTCACTCCTATCTAACACGCTCACACACACACACACACACACACACACACACACACACACACACACACACACACACACACACACACACACACACACACACACACACACAATATATATATATATAAAGAAGTGGAGGCAAGTGGTTTTTATGACTTGACTTGCTGTTGGGGTGTGAACAAGGCAACATTTTTCAAGGGATTCAGGGAAACCAGTTAGCCTGACTTGAGTCCTGGAGGTTAGTTGTATAGTGCCTGCACTCTGAAGGAGGGGTGGAGATATTTACAGTTTGGAGGGGCATCTGAATTGTAGTAACGGCACGCCTTGGGTCATCCTACCTCAGTGGGGAGACGGCCGATGTTAAAATATGAGGTGGCAGAGCCACACACCCATACGGGCGGGCGGGGATGAGGTGGCAGAGCCACACACCCATATAGGCGGGCGGGGATGAATTGGCAGAGCCACACACTCATATGAGCGGGTGGGGATGAATTGGCAGAGCCACACACTCATATGGGCGGGCAGGGATGAGGTGGCAGAGCCACACACCCATATGGGCGGGTGGGGATGTTGGCAGGGCCACACACCCACATGAGTGGGCGGGGGTGAGGTGGCAGGGCCACACACCCACATGGGCGGGCGGATGCGGCTAAAAGGGTTGACTTTGATTTCCTGTTGGGTCTGCCGCATACCTCTGCTGTCTGCTTCCCGCAGCTGACTTTATGTAGTCTTCAGCTTTTTGCTAAGTATAAAGTCTAGCGACTTCATGAGGGTCATCAAGACCACTTTAAAACCAAAACTGGACACTAGAGCAGACTATGTACACACTACGAGGTATTTGCTTAGACGTATATACACGACGTGTACAGTGAGACACTTCTTGATGCATTTACACCGATACACTCTCTAAAGCAAGTCAAGTAGTCTATAGCAATGATGGAAACTAACTTATTTTATGCAAAATTAAATTAAGGAATAGATCAAGACAATGACAAGTTTACTCGCCGTAGTCCTCTCTAGTCTCAGAATATGGAAAACTAGCGACTAGTTAACAATTCTGATAATTTTTATTGTATAAATTTAAAAAACGCTTAGCCATGACATTTTCTTACATCATTTGAATGTTTAAACTGAATGCCTTTTGTAAAATTAAGATTTCTCATGACAGTTTGAAGTCCAAAAACATAGGTTCTTACCTATACAAAGTAAGATAAGTCAGATAAATTTACTATTATGACTCATCTAGTGTATCGTGAACATCGTGCTAGGCAAATAATTACGAACTAATAAGAACATAAGGATGAAAGAACATCGAAGTGGGGTTATTGGTCCATGCTAGGCAGGTCTAACTCGCACCCCACCACACTAACTCATATACCCACCCAAGCTATTTTATTTGCTACACAAAATTTTCGCCCGAATAACGCTACCTTGGAATTTGTTCCACTCTTGCCAGACCAATACTTCTCAATATGGCTACATCCTTTCTGAATCTAAATTTATTTATCTTAACTCCATTGCTGAGAATCCAGTCTTTATTAAATACTTTCAGCACTTTGTTCGTATCACCTTTATTCTAGTTTTCCATTTGTACACTTCAGTCATATTCCTCCTAATTATCTGACGGCCTATTTTAATGTCATCAGCAAACTTGCTTGTGTTATTATTTATTCCCTCATTTATATCGTAAATATAGATTGTGAACAACAAAGGTCCCAACACTGATCCCTATGGCATACCACTAATAACAGTTCCCCACATTCTGAGTTCTCCCCATTTATATGCCTTCTGTTGCGTATTGGTTAGTCATGGCTCGTCCCTTAGATAATTTCTCCTGTACTGTGTGCTGGTACTTTCTTCAGCAGTTTCCTGTGTGAAGCTCTATCGAAGACCTTTCTGAAGTCCATACACAATAGCGCTTTCTCCAAGCTCTTTGTTAATTTCAAAAATCTTTTATTAGATTCTTTATTTGCCAGAACCAAGTCAAGCATATTATTTCCTCTAGGTGGTTCTGACATAAACTGTTTTAAAAAGCAATGTATAGGTGAGTACATACAAGAAGCTCGTTTGTCTCGCGCTCAGCAGACGGAGGATCAAGCCTCCACCACGTCTTGCACTGAATGACCCAAATGGGTTTAGCGCTTAACATGAAATAAATAACTTAAAAAACAATACTGGACTATTTCTATAAATTCGCTAAGCTCTTAAGATTTCCTGTCGAAATAATTAATAAATTTGGCTAATGTTAAAAATTCCCAATAAAACTACATTTTCTTAACCTAGTAGATGTTTTAACAATTTCGTCCCATAGAAGTCACTATCTAAGATTTCCGTTTTCATTTATTTTAGCAGCATCATATCTTTTTAAGAATCTTAAAATCCGCTATTCATCACTCACGAAATCGTAATGACACGATTGCAAACAAACCATACCACGAGTGGGGTTCGAACCCGCGGTCAGTCTCTCAAAACTCCAGACCGTCGCGTAAGCCACTGGGCCAGCTAGCTTCAATAAGATTCATCCAACTAGGTATATTTCTACACCATAGGAAGGTTAGCATAGGCACCACTGTGTCCACAAATGCAAGTTTTTACAGACTAATCTCCCGCTAGCATGGCTGTGACGAACTCTAGCTCAAGTCCCCCTCAAAGCCGTCAACATAACGGCTTACGCGACGGTCTGGAGTTTTGACTCTCTGACCGCGGGTTCGAACCCCACCCGTGGTATGGTTCGCTATTCATCAAGTATAATTAGGTATGTTTTAAAGCTACAGTATCGTTGTCAAAAACACTTAAGAGGTGATGGAAGAAAAACTCTTCAGCCAACATTAGAAAGGTTGTACCATGAGGATGACACCAAATTTGAGGTCCATCATCATGTTTAAATAATTCTAGATATTTCTCTAATATTTTTCTTGGTTGGGAACATAGAGAATCTATAACTATCAATGTCAAGGATAACTGATCATGAATACAGGGTATCCATATGACTAGTCATTTCCTGAGTAACATGAATTGTAGATCCCCATATTTTATCACGACCAGCTGACAATAAAAGCCGACGCTGTATAGCTGGGCTTGCTCGACAGTTCCAGTAGCACAGAAGGTCATGGCATCCACCCTAAATGATGGTTCCTGTAGTTTAATCTAAATGTTTAGTCTTTGCCTATTTTGTCTAATAAAAAATTCTGGTAGGTTAAGTACAGTGTTTGGAGGCCAGAATATTTATTTTTTTATATCATTCTTCATAAAGTAGTTAAGAGCTAGGAATATTCATGGGCCTTGATGATGAAGCATTTCTAGAGGTCGTAAGATGGCATGGCATAATGATTGTATACGTTAATTAATAAAGTTTTCATGGATTGTTTTCTTTGCTTTCTCTCTCTTCCTCAGTTTTAGCTCTTATTATTTATAAATGTTGTCCCATATATGATCTTAACCATTTCTACACCTATCAGCCTTCTCTATTTGATTTTCATATCTTCCTTACGTTTATCTCCTTTCCTAAGTGTGGTTACTTCACCAGTGTCCAGCGAATATTTGCAAGTGATTATGTAAGCATTCGAAGGGAAGCTCCAAGGATAGAAACGCAGTGTATTCATTGTTTTGATGATGCAGTCATGGCGCGCCCTTGTCTTCCGGGGTGCTTGGTCATCCTGAGGTGAGAGGTGGTGGTACACACAGTAATTAGCCTCTACCTCTGCTCCTCCGCCGCCACCACCACCACCACTATTATTACCATCCTACTAACGTTGGAACGTTCCAGGAGTGACCCATAGCTCAGTGGTTAGAGCTTTCGGCTTACACCGAAGGCCAAAATCCATACAGGTGAGATGTATAAAGTCTCCTAACATCTCTGCACCTGTTACCGGCCAGTAAATCGATACCTGTTGCTAGTTGCATCTTGGAAGAGGAGCTAAATAGGACCTCAGTGTAGATAAGCCATCCTCCTTGGTTATCCTGGGTTACTAACCCTCCGGAGTTAATATTCCAAATAAATTCTTATACACCGTAAATGTCGTAAGTTTGATTCCTAGGTCTGGCGAAATGTATGGGCAACTACGTCGACTGTTTTGGATCTCATTCTAGGAAAAATTATTGTGCAAATAAGTGAGAAACTCCAGACCTACAGGAAGTAATATCCTGAGTAAGACTGTCGTCGATTTGCTGGAAGCAGTGAAGTCCTGGAAAACAAGACTGACGCGCGTCTAAGATTAAAAAAACTAACATGTTCCTCTCCAAGAATGCCTTTACATAATATATTTACTGAACTTATTGCTTCACTAATAAATTTAACATATAAACTATTGCTCTTTGGTAAATTTAACAAAATTAGTCATTTTAACATGCACAAATTACTACTGTATTGGTAAATAATATCAAAAATTTCGTTTTCTTCCTCAATTTAGCATACACAAATTATTACTTTAACTTTTAAGGAAGAGGTCTTCCACAACATAAGTTTGTTAATACTTTAATCGTGGAAGACTACAAGTCCTCCATGATTTTAGGTCTGACAATACATTAGGACAAAATGATCAAATCAACTAGCGTAACCAAATTACTAGTTAATAACACTACCACACTACAGGCAGGAGAGTAGTGTAATGTTCTGGTATCTCAAGTCATAATGTCAGTCTGTCCTTGTGTTATTTTCCACCCACACAATGAGGCTTAAATATTTGCACTACAAGATGAACAGACCTTTCTTTGCTTTGGTGTATCCAGTCTACCTTGCACAACTCTTGTGTGTGTGCGCGTGTATGCGCGCGCACACACACCAGAGGTGGGGCCTTCACAGTCCTGTCAATAAAAATCCAGGTTTCAGCAGTTTAGTAGCTGTAGTTTAATCAGTATGTATGTGTGTGCGTAATGTGTATATATATATATATTTTATATATATATATATATATATATATATATATATATATATATATATAAATTTACTCGAGAGAAACCGTAATTAACGATTGTGTAAATAAGATGGGACTCGAACCCGAAGCTGAATGTAAGTGCCATTGTAGTGATGATTACAATAGAAGAAAACAACCATCATTGAGTAATGTAAGTAGGCGCCACGGCCTGTGACGTTTCTGAAAGTTTTTCTTTTTTTAATAGCTCTCTTCTACATCATCAGGCTTTGAAGGACAAAAGCTTACAGCAATCACTAGGGTTGTTGATGGTGGGAAAGACGGTTATAAACAATATTGCAGTGACGCACAGACCGTGGCACCTGCTGACATTACTCAATGAGGGTTGTTCCCTTCTGCTGTAATCACCGCAGATAATTACAGTAGGGTCTCATTAACCTTTCTGTGTTTATATACTATATATTCTCAATTATGCGTGAATAGCAATACGGAAAAAATAACAAAATAGTTAATGACTGTCGTTGTGAAAGTTATTATTAGGGGCTCTGGTGGTCTGGTGGCTAAAGCTCTCGCTTCACACGGCGAGGGCCTGGGTTCGATTCCCAGCCAGGGTAGAAACATTGGGCGTGTTTCTTTACACCTGTTGTCTATGTTCCCCATCAGTAAAATGGGTACCTGGGTGTTAGTCGACTGGTGTGAGTCGCATCCTAGGACACTGACCTAATCTGCCCGAAATGCTCAGCATAACAAGGGACTTTCTATATAGTAATATGTCATTGATGTCAGCTAGGCCTGTATACCATGTACATGTACTTGTAGTAAATAAAGATATTATTATTATTATTATTATATATTATTATTATTATATTTATTATTATTATTATGTGAGCAAATTACCTGCAGGAGGTTTACAGGGCATACCTGAATTATTACCTGCAAGTAATTTGGGTGAGTTAAGTGGGACTTAGTCACAGTAGGTCACTAAGCTGCAACTCCTTCGACTGCCCACTTTTTCACCATCTCACAAAAAGCTAGACCTGACATTAAATTAATAATTATAAAATTAAAACCAGCTACTCTGGTAAAATTAAAATTTAGTGGACTGTATGACAATTTCAGTACCCGATCTCCAGAAATGATTAATGGGAACACTAATACACACAGAGACAGAGTAAAATTCCTAATTAACAGTATCTGTAATTATTAAAACACCATGCCTACAATTATTAAAAAGATAAATTTTTATATTAACACTCACCATTTAATTACTGGAAGACAATGCTGATGGAACACACCCTAACCTTACCCCTGGCAGCTAGAATTTACGATGGCCAACTCAAAAACTACTGTACATTATGGGTGGGCGTCAGTTAGCCGAGGGGCGCTCCTAGGAAAATTGTCCTCTATTTTTCCGTCATCCACACAATTCTCGAGGTCCCGCAAATTTCCTGTCCTAATTCTTCAGCAGGGAACATTAACACGGGTTCCTATTACAAGTTCAGGCCGAAGCACCTCATTAGGCCTCGGAAAACGCTGAATTATTAGCAGAATTTACCACGACAACCAGTGTTCACATTAAAACTGGCTGTTCTCCACCCCCCTCCCTCGAAAATTCTCGAAGGGTCCAAACAGCATCATATTTTATTGCACAATTATTGTATTATTCATTCATATGTTTTCTATTTGATTATAATAATAATAATAATCATTCATATGTTCTACATTTAGGAAATTATGTAAAAAAAATCCACAGTCGTAAAGACAGTGAACATGTGCAAACATTCGCATCACTTCCGATATTTGAAAATATCAAGTTTCTGGGTTAACACACACACACAGGTCTAGCTAGACTTTATAGCCTCATATTGCTGTATTCTGAGAAACGTCCAGGTTCTAGTTAGTGCGGGATTAGTCAACTAACAAAAAGCAGAGGCAATGACGTTGGAAAATGAGGCGACCTTCTAGAACCATGCTTGCTGGTCTTCAGTTATTTGCGCATCTCGTTGGACTAGGATGTTCCTACCTGCGGGTCCCAGTCGTTTTGCCTTAATTTCCTTGAAAAGATATCATCATTTTAGCGTACTACTAAGTAGTGATCCTATTTTTTGAGTGGAGTGTGAAACCTAGCTGGGGTGAGTCAGCGAATGCTTTACCAGTTACAAATCATCATTTAAGAAAGACACGTGCAATAGGCACTTGTCTTGTTTCTTGACGGATAATAATCCACTAAACACCAATCATTCCTTTGGTACTACTGTGTTGTGATTCATAATTTTATATGAGGTGAAAACCCCATGTTTACATCTGATATTGTCACGCCTTCAAAGACCACAACAATGTATCTACCGCATCAGCTAGGAAAATAACAGGATGGATAATGAGAACCTTCAAAACTAGGGACGCCAAGTCCATGATTCTCTTCAAATAGCTTGTTCTCTCTAGGCTGGAATACTGCTGTACACTAACTGCCCCTTAAAGGCAGGCAAAATTGATGACCTGTAGAGTGTACACATAAGTACAATAAGGCACCTAAATTACTGGGAACGGTTGAAGTCCCTTGATTTGTATTCCCTGGAAAGCAGGCGAGAGAGATACATGATAATAATCACTTTGAAAATCCTAGAGGGATTAGTACCAAACTTACACACGAAAATCACTCTCTACGAAAACAAAAGACTTGGCAGGAGATGCAACATTTCCCCAATGAAAAGCAGGGGCGCCACGAGTACACTGAGAGACAACACAATAAGTGTCTGGAGCCCAAGACTGTTCAACTGCCTCCCAGCATACATAAGGGGGATTACCAATAGACCCCTGGCTGTCTTCAAGAAGGCACCTAAAGTCAGTACCTGACCAGCCGGGCTGTGGTTCGTACGTCAATTTGCGTGCTGCCAGCAGTAACAGCCTGGTTGATCAGACCCTGATCTACCACTAGGCTTGGTCTCAGACCGCGGGGGCGTTGACCCCTGAAACCCTCTCCAGGTATATTACAGGGTGGACAAAAAAAAAAACGGAAGTTCTCGGTCAGATTACCAGAAACTCCTTTAATAAGAGGGCCATCATACTACTAAGACCCGAGTGAGGAGAAATGTTCATATTTTTTCCTGATAAATAAAACACCAAGTCTCAATAAAAATGTTAATTTATTGTTCTATACTTACGAGTCACCATAACAAATTTACATTTACATGAAAGGAAACAAATACCTCATGCCGATCCTATCACAAATATCCTTCATACAAGGCTGGTAAGTTTTTGTCTTTGTTTTTAGAGATCCCGTTTCCTCCAAGGAGATATTAAAAAATTCCTCATAGAGGAATATTCCCTTGATGTATGTGAATAGCTTCTGATTTTCAAGAGTTGTTTTTGTGTTGTTTAAAGAAACCTATAACAGTGTAAGAAAATTAGTTTGCAGGATACATTTTTTGTGAAGCTCCTGTCGCAAGGAGAGGCAGTATATATTATGACCATCAGTCCGTCAGTCAATAAACCTATCCTAAAGGAAGGATTGGAAAAAACTACTTTTACTTAGAACATATTTGTTCAAAGCAGTATGTCTTATACATTCTGCATTATATTTTATAATACTCTTGTGTCCCGCTCACAAAGGGTAGACTTTTAAATTTACATAATAGCTAAGTAATTAGTAGGAAGCACAGAATGTTTACATAAGGATAAAGTATTCGTGTTCTATCATGATACATCCTTAAGTTTCTCACACACTCTATCCATATGACGCCTTACAGATTGGAGATTTTGGTATCTTGTGGTACTGTCATTTTGCAGCCTGTGGGATCAGTGAGGGACCTGGGTATTTACCATGATTCTTCATTGCCATTTGTTGGACACATCAACCAAATTGTTATATCTTGCAATTTTTGTATACGTAATCTCTGTGCCGTCAGAAAATGTCGTGATAAGCAGAATATCTTGGTCTTTATCCACGCGTTTGTTTCCCCTGTTTTTTTTTTTTTTTTTTTTTTTGATGAGCCTCAAGCTGTTGAGCAGAAACCATTTGCATAAGCCCTTTTTTTTATGTAACTCCCACATTGTTCAGTAGGCTGCTAGTGCCTGTTCATGCTTTCAAGTCTCAGTTGATAGTACATATGTTTTCTAGAGCTTATGATCCTGACGATCACATAGTCACTCTTGAATATAAACGTTAGCATTTCTTCTTATTCATCGTTGTTGTATTTATGGCTTGGTGTGCGAGACTTTGTGAATTTCTTGAAAGAACAAGCACTCATGAATAACAAAATCCCAAATTATTATTATGAGTAAGTCACATGTGCAATCATTGACAAGTCACACTGTGACTTATTAACAGTCCAGGTGGGAGCGAAACGTCGTCATAGGTTTCAGTCTGCTAATTGCGGGTTATTTGTGTATTGTTCCAGCCACGGTATTGTGACATTTTGCTTAGTACTGTATATTCTATTCATGGCAAAGCACTAAACCCTTAAGGGTCATACAACGCCTTGCAGAATAGGATTCTATAAGACGGTCCAGGGAAATTGAGGGTAACTCAAGGCACCTTATTGAAGGGAGGTAATCAGGTCTGATTCAAGGAAGGAAAGTGAAGCTCCAATTCTCTGGTTGAAAAGCCCTTCACTAACGTAAAGGCTCCACACTTGAAGGCAGTAAGATGTACAATTCATGCTGGGAAATAGGTCGACAGACAACCACCTAGGAAGGTAATACTATCCTGTCATATGAGTGTTAAGCGGAAGCCTGTTAAACGTTTTGCACTCTGGCAGTATGGCTGACATTTAAGATGGCAGGTGAACCATTCATTATGCAGTTATCTTTATTTTTCTGTGTATTTCTTAATAGTTCTTATCCCTGTAATATTTCCATTCTAATTTAGTAGGCATGGTCCTAGACAGAGTCGGGTGGGGGATGGGGCGATGATCCTAAGACTATAAAATGTTTGTATTGTTTCAGGTGTACCCGCAGCAGCAGACAGGCGTCTCACCTGACAACCTTTCCAATAGGCATCTTGCTGGACCGGACACCAGAATTCTACCTGATAGAGCCTCTTCGAGCTCACTAGAACCTTTAAGGAGGTGCTCGTGGTGCTTACAATCTGCTGTGCTCACTAGAGTTTGCCTCAGTCACCGCCTCAGGTAGCGGCAGACCTGGCAGACCTCCCCTGACGTCAAGGATCTATCTCCCCCACCACACCCGCTCACCTTGTAGCCCAGCCATGGGCGGCCTTCGTGGGGTGGGCGGCCGAGGGCTGCTCCTGCTCTCCCTGGTGGCTGTGTGGGCGCCAGTCTTATCCAGACTAGTATACGTGGAAGAGAACCTGCCACTACCGGTGAGAAGCCATGTCTTATGTTTTAACTACTCTACCTCACAGAGGGGAGTGTGTGGGTGGGGTTACGAAGGGTAATTTGTTACCTTTAAAGCCTTTCAGGTGCATGTTGGTAATCATGCTGCAGTTCGCCTGTATACTAACATCAAGAATGTTTTATCCCTATAAAAGAAAATAAACTCACTGAATATACTCTGAGATGTATAGTATATACCTTTATTTAACAAAAGTTTGTATATCAGCATTGCACGGCTGCACTGTTGTATTTAACACTGCACTTTATGTAAATAAGTTATAGAAACAAGAGCTATGTGTCCTTATCTTATTCATTAACATTGTATGGATGAGTTTGATGCACAAAGTAAGGAAAGCTGTCATCCTGAAGTGGAAAACTTTCATAGTGAGCTGAGAATGTCGCCAAGCATTCCACGTGGATTCAACACTACGGTAACCTTACAAATCTTGTTCCAGTTCCAGTCTGGCTGGAGTTATTATTACGCGGACCTTACTATCTCTCAGGTCTATCCCACACGGAAAATTAAGTTATGAAGATAGCCTCCTCATCATAGAGATTTTCTTTTTTTAATCCGAAGGTCATTCTGAGTCCTGAGGGAATTTTTTTGACGTCACATTCCTTGAGTGTTACGTCTTAATATTATAAATAGTTTTTAATGTAGTAGCGTGAGAGGCAAGAGGGGTATTTTTTTAAATGAGGGGAGAGGGATGAGTGTGCCAGGAAACAAGTGGATGTTACAAGGAACAACTGGATGTTACAAAGGAACAACTGGATGTTACAAGGAACAACTGGATGTTACAAGGAACAACTGGATGTTACAAGGAACGACTGGATGTTACAAGGAACAACTGGATGTTACAAAGGAACAACTGGATGTTACAAAGGAACAAATGGATGTTACAAAGGAACAACTGGATGTTACAAAGGAACAACTGGAAGTTACTAAGGAACAACTGGATGTTACAAAGGAACAACTGGATGTTACAAAGGAACAACTGGATGTTACAAGGAACAACTGGATGTTACAAAGGAACAACTGGATGCTACAAAGGAACAACTGGATGTTACAAAGGAACAACTGGATGTTACAAAGGAACAACTGGATGTTACAAAGGAACAACTGGATGTTACAAAGGAACAACTGTATGTTACAAGGAACAACTGGATGTTACAAAGGAACAACTGGATGTTACAAAGGAACAACTGGATGTTACAAAGGAACAACTGGATGTTACAAGGAACAACTGGATGTTACAAGGAACAACTGGATGTTACAAGGAACAACTGGATATTACAAGGAACAACTGGATGTTACAAAGGAACAACTGGATGTTACAAGGAACAACTGGATGTTACAAAGGAACAACTGGATGTTACAAGGAATAACTGGATGTTACAAGGAACGACTGGATGTTACAAGGAACAACTGGATGTTACAAAGGAACAACTGGATGTTACAAAGGAAAACTGGATGTTACAAAGGAACAACTGGATGTTACAAGGAATAACTGGATGTTACAAGGAACGACTGGATGTTACAAGGAACAACTGGATGTTACAAAGGAACAACTGGATGTTACAAGGAACAACTGGATGTTACAAGGAACAACTGGATGTTACAAAGGAACAACTGGATGTTACAAGGAACAACTGGATGTTACAAGGAACGACTGGATGTTACAAGGAACAACTGAATGTTACCAAGGAACAACTGGATGTTACAAAGGAACAACTGGATGTTACAAAGGAACAACTGGATGTTACAAGGAACAACTGGATGTTACAAGGAACAACTGGATGTTACAAGGAACGACTGGATGTTACAAGGAACGACTGGATGTTACAAAGGAACAACTGGATGTTACAAAGGAACAACTGGATGCTACAAAGGAACAACTGGATGTTACAAGGAACAACTGGATGTTACAAGGAACAACTGGATGTTACAAGGAACGACTGGATGTTACAAGGAACGACTGGATGTTACAAGGAACAACTAGATGTTACAGGGAACAACTGGATGTTACAAGGAACAACTGGATGTTACAAAGGAACAACTGGATGTTACAAGGAACAACGATGTTACAAGGAACAACTGGATGTTACAAGGAACAACTGGATGTTACAAAGGAACAACTGGATGTTACAAAGGAACAACTGGATGTTACAAAGGAACAACTGGATGTTACAAAGGAACAACTGGATGTTACAAAGGAACAACTGGATGTTACAAAGGAACAACTGGATGTTACAAAGGAACAACTGGATGTTACAAGAGTCTAGAAATTCAGGGGTGGGAACCTTTTTATGTTGGAAGACCGTATTAAAGTTGGCTGTAATCTAATAAGGCCGCATTAAAGAAATTTTGATTAGATATACTGCTAAATGTCGGTTTATTATATAATAACTTCAAGGAAAAATTCTGATTCAGAGACCGCACTTAATGCCCTAGAAGGCCGCAGGTTCCCTACCCCTGGCTCAGATTTTGTAGGGAACGACTGGATATTCAAGGGGACGGTTGGCACTTACAAAGGGCGATTGGATGTTGAAGAGACAAATAAGTATTCCAACTCTGTGTTACACAGTTGGATGTCACAGGGATGTGTGTGGAGATAAAAGCATCAGGCTGGTGGGGAGAGGATGGAGGCTGGGCATCACTAATAAGGAAGTTAGACTAGAGCTGGGGCAGGTGGGGAGGGAAATTACTTGTGGGAGTAATGCAGGAAGAAGCCGTCACTCACGCTGAGGGGAAAGGAGGGTAGCGGGAGAGGGGAATTGGTGGGGAGAGAGAGAATGTGTGGTTGGGATCAAGAGGAGAGGTAGGGTGAGTGGTGGTAATAAGGGAGATAGAGGGAAAGTGAGGAATATGTGGGAAAGATTTGGGGAACGGTGGGAGGAGTGGTAGGCATAAAGGAAAATGAGGGGAGTGGTGGGGATAAGAGGAAGTGGGAAGGGTGTGTGGTGGAGATAAGAGGGAGCGAGTAGTGGGAATAAATGATGTGGAGTGGAGAGGGCCATCTATAGGGAGACTCGCGGCCATTTGTCTGATGAATTCCTGTTGAGATGAGTGACGCGGGTCACATATATCACAGTATGGGTTACTAGTAAATCTGGAAGGTTACATCACCATCACAAGCTGTTCAGTTCAGTTCAGACTCTCAGGTAAGGACCCACTAGGGGCGAGGGGAAAGTGGGGACAGAAGAAGAATAGCCGGTGAGAGGAAGAGCTGAAGTAGAAGAGAAAGAGTCAGGACTAAACCCAACAGTCTAACTACTTTTTTTATCACAAGCTGATGTAGACAAAACTAAATGTAAACTTTGCCAGAGGGACAATTATCACACCTTGCGTCATTATATGCTGGAATGCGATAAAATTAATGAATTCAGAGACAACTCATTCACAGATGTTCAAGAAATGTCAAAGTATTTTATCCAAGGACCATAACAATGTAGCAATTGCATCTGCTCGAAAAATGACAGGATGGATAATGAGAACCTTCAAAACCAGGGATGCCAAGCCCATGTTGACACTTTACAGATCGCTTGTTCTATCTAGGTTGGAATATTGCTGCACACTAACTGCACCTTTCAAGGCGGGTGAAATTGCTGACCTTGAAAATGTGCAGAGAACCTTCACGGCACGCATAAGTGCGATAAACCACCTCAACTACTGGGAACGCTTGAAGTTCCTAAACCTGTACTTCTAGAACGCAGGCGGGAGAGATACATTATTATATACACATGGAAAATTCTCGAGGGCTTAGTACCAAACTTGCACACAAAAATCACTCCCTACGAAAGCAAAAGACTCGGCAGGCGATGTAACATTCCCCCAATGAAGAGCAGGGTGCCACTAGCACGTTGAGGGACAACACAATAAGTGTGAGGGGCCCAAGATTGTTCAACTGCCTCCCAGCATACATCAGGGATTACCAACAAGCCCCTGGCTGTCTTCAAGCAGGCACTGGACAGGCACCTCAAGTCGGTACCTGATCAGCCGGGCTGTGGTTCGTACGTTGGACTGCGTGCGGCCAGCAGTAACAGCCTGGTTGATCAGGCTCTGGTCCAACAAGAGGCCTGGTCACGGACCGGGCCGCGGGGGCGTTGACCCCTGGAATTCTCTCCAGGTAGACTCCAGGTAGGTAGACAGTGGCATATTACCATCCATTCTGGAAACCCAGACTTTGCCTCTTGTAAATAACTCACACCCACTTTAACTTGTTTAAATTGAAGCATACCTTGCTAAAATATAAGGTAATATCAATAATTCAGAACCACATACGTATAAGCTACGATTGTAACCAGATATAAGCATATAAATAGTTCATTACCTGTAACTTGTTTAGCTATTAAAACTTTAAGTCTCAGTCCCTGGACCCATTATGTACTCGCCTAATTGTGGTTGCAGGGGTCGAGACTTATCTCCTGGCCTGACCTCTGTAATCTTTAGGCTACCACCCACAGGATGGGTATGGGGTGCATAATAAAGGTATTAAACTAGCATCACTGTACAAGTGGTTTGTCACTATAAGTGGCATGTCACTATAAGTGACATATACATCCCTATGTAAGCGACATACATTCCTGAATAAGTTACCTAGTCGCTTCCGGAGGTCACGGCCCCTTCCTTGTGACACATTTCTGTATAAGTGACATACTTCACTGTATAAGTGATGTACTTCACTGTATAAGTAACATATCCCTGTATAAGTGACATACTTCACTGTATAAGTGACATATTGTATATTCCAATTTTTTTACAATCAAGCCATTACGTATACCCAAATATAATTTTTGTAAAAGCCAATAGTATACACACTATTTCGGACTAAGATTACTTTATACTACAAAAAAATTACGTAACTGTGAAGCTATGTGAGTGCCTAGCTGGATCTCTAGTGCACTCAGCTCACACACTGAGGTCCTGGGATCCATCCCCAGGTACGGCTGGAAAACATTAGGACGTGTTTCCATAAGACATTTGCTGTCCCTGTTCACCTATCAGTAAAATGGGTACCTGGGTGTTAGTCGACTGGTGTATATCTGGAAAGAGTTTCGGGGGTCAATGCCCCCATGGCCCGGTCTGTGACCAGGCCTCATGGTGGATCAGGGCCTGAACAACCAGGCTGTTACTGTTGGCCGTATGTAAACCGACGTACAAACCACAGTCTGGCTGGTCAGGTACTGACTTTAGGTGCCTATCCAAAGCCTTCTTGAAGACAGTCAGGGTCTATTGATAATCCCCCTTATGTATGCTGGGAGGCAGTTGAACAGTCTTGGGCCCCTGACACTTATTGTGTTGTCTCTTATCGTCCTAGTAGGGCCCCTGCTTTTCATTGGGGGATGTTGCATCATCTGCCGAGTCTTTTGCCTTCATAGGGAGTGATTTTCGTGTGCAAATTTTTTACTAATCCCTCTAGGATTTTCCAAGTGTATATAATCATGTATCTCTCCCACCTGCATTCCAGGGAGTACAGGTCAAGGAACTTCAAACGTTCCCAGTAATTTAGGTGTTCTATCGCACTTATGTGTGCAGTGAAGGTTCTCTGGTACTTTTTCTAGGTCAGCAATTTCACCTCCCTTGAAAGGTGCTGTTAGTGTGCAGCAATACTCCAGCCTAAATAGAACAAGCGACCTGAAGAGTGTCATCATTGGCTTGGCATCCCTAGTTTTGAAGGTTCTCATTATTCATCCTGTCATTTTTCTAGCAAATGCGATTGATACAATGTTGTGGTCTTTGAAAGCGAGATCCTCTGACATTATCACTCCCAGGTCTTTTACATTAGCTTTTCGTTCTATTGTGTGGCTGGAATTTGTTATACGTATACTCCGATATAGTTTTAATTTCCTCATGTTTTCCATATCGGAGTACAGTGGACCCCTGGATTACGTACTGCTCAAAACTCGACCCATTATGTAAGTGTATTTTTGTAAGTGCTTTTGTAAGTGTATTTTTGGGGTCTAAAAGGACTAATCTAATTTACATTATTCCTTAGGGGAATAAATTCGTTCTGTAACGGCACTCGAACAGCATTCTGGAACGAATTATGGCCGTTAACCGGGGGCCCACTGTAATTTAAATTTCTCTTTATTGAACTTCATATTGTTTTCTGCAGCCCATTTGAAGATTTGGTTGATGTCTGCCTGGAGTCTTGCAGTGTCTTCAATGGAGAACACTGTCATGGAAATTCGGGTGTCATCTGCAAAGGAAGACACGGTGCTGTGGCTTACATCCCTGTCTGTCAGATTGAGGATGAGGAACAGGATGGGAGCGAGTACAGTGCCTTTACTCTGTTTACTATTACTCTTTGTGTTCTATTTGTTAGGAAATTATAGATCCATTTGTCAACTTTTCCTGTTATTCCTTTATCACTCATTTTGTGCGCTGTTGCACCATGGTCACACTTGTCAAAGGCATTTGCAAAGTCTGTGTATACATCTGCATTTTGTTTGTCTTCTAGAGCATCCAGGACCTTGTCATATACATAGTGGACAGGCAGGAACGACCTGCTCTAAACCCATGTTGCTCTGGGTTGTGTAACTGATCGGTATCTAGATGAGTGGCAATCTTGCTTCTTAGAATCCTTTCAAAGATTTTTATGATAATGGATTTTAGCGCTATTGGTCTGTAGTTCTTTGCTATTGCTTTACTGCCCCCTTTGTGGAGTGGGGCTTTGTCTTTCGTTTTTAGCAGCTGTGGGATGACCCCTGTGTCCATGCTCCCTCTCCATAGAATGTTAAAAGCACATGATAGGGGTTTCTTGTAGTTCTTGATGAACATGGAGTTCCACAAGTCTAGGCATGGGGCAGAGTGCATGGGCATGTCATTTATCGCTTTTTTGAAGTTATTTGGTGTTAGGATAATATTAGATAGGTTTGAGTCTACCAAATTCTGAGTCTCGCTCATAAAAAATTCATTTAGGTCTTCGACTCCTAATCTGGTTAGCGGCTTGCTAAAAACTGAGTCATACTGGGACTTGAGTAACTCACTCATTTCCTTGCTGTCATCTGTGTAAGACCCATCTCGTCTAAGTAGGGACCCATTACTGGATGTTGTTCTCAACTTTTCAATTTCACTTATGACTTTTAGTTCTTCCTGCATTTCTTGTGTCCTGGAAGATTCCTTTATCTTAATTTCGATATTTGCTATGATCACAAGCTGGGCATTAACTGTGCTTCATTATTGTCACTTCCAGCTAGTGTGTGAACACTTACCAAGGAAGCAATTTAATAAATATTTACAACACTAGGATACCAAGCACCATCTTAAGACAACGTAGCAAGCAGTCTCTGTAGATACCATAAGAGTTTGTTCATAGAAACCCAGACAAACTTATTTCTTTATTGAAACCTGAACCACCTTTATATAACTATTCAAAAGGGGGTTGTCATTGTTAATAATAATATTACAGTGGTACCTCAAGTTACGATGGTCCCCAAAATCGCCCTTTTATGTAAGTTTATTTTTTTAAATGCTTTTGTAATTATATTTTGGGTGTAAAGGACTAGTCTATTTTACATTATTCCTTATGGGGATAAATTCCTTTGGTAATGGCACTTGAACAGCATTCTCGAACGAAAAAATATCGTAACTCGAGGTACCACTGTACTCCTATTGTCATTATTAATATTATATTAGCTGAACATAAAAGACACACACACACACACAGCAGCGACCAGTGAAGAGGCAGGGCCAGGAGCTATGACTCGAACCCTGCAACCACAAATAGTTGATCAAATACATGCATGTGTGCGCACGAGCACGCACACATGCATATAATAACCCCAACGGAAGTAAGCTGCATTGTCTTACTTTATTAAAGATACTTATTCTAAGTTAAATCTACATAATGTATTATGTATGTGCCCATAATGTGTGTGTGCTCTTAAGACTATTGCAAAAATTTAAATGTATAAAGCTTACCATAATAGATCATTTGCTTTTTATTTTTTCATCAGTTATCTATTTATATTGGTACCTTATTATAATATATTCACTGCAACAGCTCAGTATATTGATCCAAGACTGGTATGTAGCTTTTTATTTATCCATGTTCATTGGCTAACTTTTATGACCTTGTTGGTAGGGAGAGGAAGCTCCACCAGGATCACCATGGCCATTGCCTCGTAATTGGTCATCTACCCCAGACCAACTGACCCTTGACCCCGCTACCTTCATCATCTCTTCTGACCTCACTGGATGTGATGTTATTGATGCTGCATTACACAGGTACACTACCTTTCAAATGTTACCTTGCTCACATGTCAAGCCATAAAAACCACTTGTATTCACTCACACTCATTCAAGCTTGCTACCCTTATGGGTTTAATGCATAATTATGATTATATAAATGCAAGCCTGCTAGACCTTAAGCCTCTAGCTCTTTAAACCTTCTTTATCCTCTCCCTTTAACTATTACTGGGATGACCCTTAACAATCCTTACTTCCACCACAGATTTATACACCCTCTTGGTTATCCTATTCTGCTCCATCATCTCTAAATGCCCAACTACTTTTAACAACCCCTCCTCAGCTCTCTGAACTATACCTTTGCTAACCACACACCATCTTTTAATTTCATTGGTTCAAATTCTTTGCATAATATTCACCTCACACATTGCTCTCAAAAATGACATCTCCACTTCTTCTGGCCTCCTTGCTGCACTGTAACATTTGTAAAGGGATTTTCTGTGACTAGCTAAACAGTTTCAGGGACCCCAGCTAGCCAGACATGAGTCCTAGAAATGGGAAGTACAGTGCCTGCATTCTGAAGGAAGGATGGGAATGATGTGCACTACTAGCAATACATACAGATTGAGTGATGTTGAGTGCATTACCTATTTCGAGTCACCTAACCTTAGTGGGAGACAGCTAATGTGTTAAAAATAACTACCTTTCAACATATTTTTCTCTTGACTTGGCTAGTAGTAGTATTTTTTTTATCAGGAGAAAGGGTAAAATTTCTCCAGATGTGGTTTTTAGCCATATGATGATCTGCTCCTTGGAGCTTTTGGTCACATCAAAAGATGTGATGGAAGGCTTTCCACACTCATAAGAAAGGTAAATATCACCAGACAGTAGCATCCTAAGATCTTACCATAGAGTATTTAGTCAGCAATCATGTCCCTCTTTTGTTGCATGTATGTGTGATCTTTTGTATGTACGTATTAGCCTTCAAAAATCCCTTATTTTTCTACATTATAGTAGTTAGATTTTTGTAATTTCAGTATCAATGACATGGACTCATTATCTGTCCAGGGTAGGGGAGTGGGTAACCTGGAGTAACCAGGGTAAACCTATTACAGTACACTTCCCACCACTTCACTTTGGCATTGATAACTTCCAAATTACAGTGGACCCCCGAGTTACGATCATAATTCATTCCAGAAGGCTGCTCAAGTGCCATTACCGAACAAATTTTCTCCCTTAAGAAATAATGTCAAGTAGGTTAGTCCGAGGTGATCGTAACTTGGGGGTCCACTGTATATAGAAAATAACCTAAATTAAAATTAAATACTGTATTTGTTTACCATGTCTCCATGGGGAAGTGGAACAGAATTCTTCGTCCGTAAGCCATGCGTGTCGTAAGAGGCGACTAAAATGCCGGGAGCAAGGGGCTAGTAACCTCTTCTCCTGTATATACTACTAAATGTAATAGGAGAAACTTTCGTTTTTCCTTTTGGGCCACCCCGCTTCGGTGGGAAACGGCCGACGTGTTGAAAGAAAGAAAGAAAGATTTGTTTCAAAGGTTGTGTGTTTGTTCATGGTGGGTTGACAAAAAAAAACTGAAAGGCAGATGAGCACGTGTCCTTGTTACCATCCTTCAGGTGGTCTTTTAATTATCATGACATCCTTCAGGTGGTCGCTTAATTATCATGACATCCTTCAGGTGGTCTCTTAATTATCATGACATCCTTCAGGTGGTCTCTTAATTATCATGACATCCTTCAGGTGGTCTCTTAATTATCATGACATCCTTCAGGTGGTCTCTTAATTATCATGACATCCTTCAGGTGGTCTCTTAATTATCATGACATCGTTCAGGTGGTCTCTTAATTATCATGACATCGTTCAGGTGGTCTCTTAATAATCATGACATCCTTCAAGTGGTCTCTTAATTATCATGACATCCTTCAGGTAGTCCCTTAATTGCCATATCTTTCAGATAGTTTATTAATTACGTATTGTGATATTTTTCAGGTAGTCTCTTACAATATCCTTCAGGTAATCACTTAATTATCACAAAATCCCTCAGCCTCTTTTCTCCCTTTCCATCTCCCCTTCACCTTAGTTTTATCATTTCCTTTTTTTTCTAAATTTTCTATTAATTAGCAAAGTATAACTTGTTTTCCTTACCCTTTAGTATCATAACCTGGTATTGACTGATCAAGCATAACTCAGATATCTTTTGCCTTGTTCTATGTAACTCTTAGGGGTTATATGGTGCCTGGCAAAATGGGAGGTAGTCAGGCGTGATCCCAAGAAAGGGAAGGGCAGCTTTAATTCCTTGTATTAAGAGCCCATCGCCATCATCAGTGCACCTCCCATGAAGGGAGACTCAGTATACAAATATCAGACCTTGCTTCTCAAAACCTGGTGATACCTGGCCAAGAGTTACACAATGTTCTTCGCCAGTACTAATGCTTGGTGTCAATTAACTGAAAGTGACCTACAGAATCTCCTTCCCTACAGGTATCAGCACCTGGTGCTGATTGATCCTGAAGCAACGGCTGATCCTGGGCTGACACTCTTGCCCTTCCTCAATGTGTCAGTCATATCTGGTTGTGATCACACGCCTCACCTCAATCTCCACCCTGACTATGAGTCCTGTCAGTACTATCAATTTTGTTTAATTTTGTTTAATATTCTTGCAGCTTCTACACTAGGCCAGAATAATCTTTTGTCTTTTTTTCTTCATTCAGGGCATGATAATTAGCTTTAAGCTGTATCTCATTTTGTACTGTATCAGTAATACCTGTAATATAATCTACGTATGTAGTTCTAGCTAGTCTGCTACTTATTACAATAATATAACTTCAACTGTACAACTGTATGTCTGGTAGCTTCAAGTTCTGGTTTCAGTCTGCCTGAAATGCTCTGCATCACTATGAGCTTTTGAAAGTGTATGAACGAAATGTGGCCTCATTTTGTAAGTTATATACAATTTTATTTTATTTTTTTTTTAGGGCAAAGCCTACCGTACTTACAGTGGTGAGACAAGGTCCTTTCACATTATACGTATATCATCTTACACTCTCATATCTGAGTTCAAATAAAATAAGGAAAGATTTACTGTGCTGTGGTATGTAAATACTGCAGAAACATCATTTTAGGTTATTGCTAGTGAGCAAGGCACAGAATTTCTGAGCAACTTAGTAAAGTATTCTTGATATTAGTCTACAGGGTAATTTCAGCTTCAGTGACCCATGTATGGTCAGTGGCTTTTAAACCTAACAAAATAACTAACAGGACCTCATTTTCTCGTGCCACAGACACTCTGGAGATAGCACTGACGGAAGTAGCAGAGAAGGAGGGTGCTGAACCAGTCTTGCGGGCATCAGCTCACCTGGTGGCCCACACTGTGTGGGGTGCCCTTAGAGGTTTGGAGACCTTCTCACAGCTAGTCCATATTGTTGAACCAGAGGACCATGTGAGTATAATGACAACGATACTTTAAATTATTGTCTAATAAAACTGTAATTCATTCACATTACTAAAATACAGTGGACCCCCAGTTATCGGCCTTAATTCGTTCCAGAATGCTGTTCGAGTCCCGTTACCGAATGAATTTGTTCCCATAAGGAATAATGTAAATTAGATTAGTCCATTTAGACCCCCAAAAATATACTTACAAAAGCACTTACAAAAATACACTTAAATAATTGTTCGAGTTGAGAGCAGTATGAAATCCGGGGGTCCACCGTATGTATGTTAATATTGCAATTGTTGTCTCAATATCATCCACATAACTATACTTCTCTGTGACTTGATATCTCCATGCTTTCAGTACCGGGTAAATGTAACACATGTAGATGATGTGCCAAGATTTCCCCACCGTGGTCTTCTCCTTGACACTGCCAGACACTTTCTACCAAAGGGTACCCTTCTTCAGGTATGTCACAGCCCTTTTAGACTTATCTTCAAAGAGTATATTAGGGCACAAACAAGTACTTTAAAAGGCATTTATATAAGTGTATATTTTTTGCATAGTATTTTCTTAATCAGTACTGTATTATGTTCTGACTTCATGTTTTCCATTATTGAATTTTAGTAATTGAGTACATAGTATAATACCAACATCAAATTTTAGTTAAGTATAAAGTGGTTTAATTTTAAGTTGCAATCTCTTATATTAACTCGCCTAAAGAATGCTGAGGTTTGTTTAAATTGAGTTATGCTAATACATGTATTTGTCATTTTTACTCAGAATTAGATAACTATTATTAAGAGTATGTATTTTGGTGCAGGTGCTAGACTCCATGGCATGGAACAAGCTTAATGTTCTCCATTGGCACATTGTTGATGACCAGAGTTTTCCCTATGAGTCCAGGATCTTCCCCAACCTAACCCTACACGTGAGTCTTTTCTAGATCTTGATGTACAAATCTTTTTACTTCAACATCACCTTTATGAATTTTTTTTTTATGTCTCCCACAGTGATTTTTTAAACTTAATCCCCTTACATATCTCGTCTCCAGCCTACATTCACCACACTGTGATATTTGTTTTTACAGTTGCACCCTCCACCTGAATCTTTTTCATTACCCAGCCTGACTGGACTGAAAATATCATGGCCATTAATTGATCAGCTTTAATTATAATTATTGCTATGTGCTTTCAACAAGGGAGTGCCATCTGTTACATTATCTAATTGGTTTCCATATTGCATTAGTGTCAGCATCCAATACTGTTCTCAATTTTTTGCAATATTATTGCTGTTTAGTGTTCATATTATTTTGGTTAATTCTTACCATAGTGTTTGGTGTAAAGGTATGGGATATAAATGAATCAATTTTATGATTACTAAATATTCTCTTGCTAAATATAGTGTATAGTGTACTATTGCATCACTACATTGTATATATTATAACCTCATAAGCTGAGGCATAAAAAATTACACTAGGTATCATGATACGTATTGAATTAACAGGAACAAATTCGTGAAACTTCCTCCATGACGTAATAATTTTAGCATTTGATTTGATTTAACGATAATTTATGGAGAATTAAATTTTCTTCAGGACCATTTGATTTGTTAATTGTTTCTGCATGCACACAAGTGGTGTACATTTATTCACACTGCCATGCCATATGATTTGATTTTTTAAAATATCCACTGCATCTTCATTTTTTCATTGCCAGTCTGTTGTGACTGTTATGAATTATAATTTGACTTATTTGTCTGTCTCATTCTTAGGGCGCATACACACCACGACACGTTTACACTCAACGGGATGTGATGGATATTGTGGAATATGCTAGATATCGTGGTATCCGAGTCATTCCTGAGTTTGACACCCCAGGGCATACCCAAGGCTTTGGCAAGGCCTTCCCACGTTAGTACTCTTGCATACTTCTCTTGTAATTCTATATTTGTATGCATACATATCAGGATGAAATATTCAATAGAAAAAAAGTTAAAAGTTAAAACAGTGTAATCTAAAGTCCATTTAGTGAAAGGTTGAGAGATAATTGTGATTAAGAAGATGCATTTGTCAACAGACTTGTTGACACCCTGTTATGGTGACGGTGAAACACCAGGCACCCCAAAATTTCCCTACCATGCTGCCTATGAGAACCTTGACCCTACCAACCCTCAGGTGAGTCTCAAGTAACTTACTGCCAAGCAGAAGTGGACTGGGTTTTAAAACTGGCCCAGGCATCCATCTAACAGACTGCTGAGGGCCAGAGGTCTGATTTCACTGCTTGGCTAAGATGCATTCCATTTTCATTTCAGTCTTTGTGCAGCATCATTGGCTTAAGTTTTTTGTGACTTTTTTCAGTTTTTTTTTTTTTTTTATACAGCTTAGTGGCCCACCGGGCATTGCCCAAATGACCATATGGCCAGTCTGCCTTTTCTGCCGGGTTAGGTTAGGTAAGATTTGTCAGGAAACGGGACAGTTGTTTCCAGATGCGGGTCTTAGTAATATAATAACCCACCACTGGAGCTTTTGGTCATCTGACCAAGGCCTTCTGCTGACTCACCAGTATACCCCTTTAAAAATTAAGGTTTTAATATATACGTATTACTGCCAGGTGAATCACGTTAAATACACTGAACACTATTACTAAAATGTGTATACTGAAAAGACTAGTATACCTGGAGAGAGTTCCAGGGGTCAACGCCCCTGCGGCCCGGTCTGTGACCAGGCCTCGTGTTGGATCAGAGCCTGATCAACCAGGCTGTTACTGCTGGCCGCACGCAGTCCAACGTACGAACCACAGCCTGGCTGGTCAGGTACCGACTTTAAGTGCCTGTCCAGTGCCTGCTTGAAGACAGCCAGGGGTTTGTTGGTAATCCCCCTGATGCATGCTGGGAGGCAGTTGAACAGTCTTGGGCCGCTGACACTTATTGTGTTGTCTCTCAACGTGCTAGTGGCACCCCTGCTTTTCATTGTAGCCACTACAATTATTTAATAGTACTCTATTGTTGTTGCCAAGGGATCATGAAATTGTTAGTCTCCACTCAAAAAATGCTTTACTTATATTAATGCTCATAGATGTGAAGATAACTAAGCTGTACTACAGTAA